>JAJMIZ010000014.1:0-251544 GCA_030568845.1 Millerago galiae | reverse complement strand
GAGTAGTGTAGTGGGAGACCATACGCGAAATTTGAGTGCTGTAATCTTTTTTTTTATGTTACATAGAAAAGCTTCTTTTCTGAAGTGAGACACATTAGTAGGGTTCAATATTCATAGTGGGTAGGTATGTTATTCACTCATCACTTCCTCTCCGGAAGTCTTATTGTGCTTTCTTATTTGGTTTAATAAAACTTATTACAAAGATATGCATATTCCTGCATGATCTCACATGAATAATATCGATTAACAGAACTTCTCTTATATTTACCATCTCATCATTTCTCGATATATAGATCGCTGACAAGATATTTGGTGAAAATTCTGTTTTAAAATTCATATGAATTTATTTTGTGATGAATCACATTGTTTCACATTTTCTAATTAATCATATTTATACTAATATAAAAATAAAAAACGAGATTATTCATCTTAGAATATACCTTATTATATATATTATATTTAATGTCCAGAGAGTGGAAAGATAAAGAAAACTCTTATTATTCCTCAAATTCTACTGATGAGATTTCCAGTGATATTTGTAATAGTCCTGATTTTCAAGGTGGAATAGATGAGTTTGAATACTATCCAGATTTTTGTAAAAATGGAACAGATGAAGAAGCTTTCAATCATATTATAAGATCAATTAAATGCCATGGACTTGATATCAAGCATCGATATGGATTTGAAGATTTGCTATTCAGTGAAGAACATCGCAATCATGAAAAAATACTTCTTACTTATAAGAGGTATATAAAGCCATATATTGGATTAGCACAAGTTATTTATGATTTTTCTACAAAAGAACTAAAAGATTTCTATTATTATGATTATCCTGGAGTATATAAGTTGCAAATGATTTCAATTTCAATATTGCACAGGTTATGTTTTACTGTGTTTAAAGAAGAAGCTCTTGAGTGCTTGGAGAGATTGGAAGATGATGAAGATAAAAGATTAAGAAGAGCTGCAAGTAGGTGCTTAATAGAATGTTTTTGCAAATATCATACAATGAAGAATCTCTAATATTCTTTCTGATGTAAAGAGTAAAAGATATAGTATTTAATAGTGCGATAATATCAAATACTTTTCAAGTATCTATTCTCAAAGAAAAAAAGAAATTTCATAGTTATTTAGCATAAGTTTCGAATTAACACAGAATGATTTATCAAATAAAATTCTAAAATATCAGAATATCAAATAAATAATATTTTGGGTTTAAACCGGAAATTATTTTTTTGTGTCACCTGTAACCTTTAATAAAATTATGGGGGAACATGAAATGAATATCGAAGATCCAACAGACGAAGATTATTATCAAAAGTTTGAGCAAACAGAAGTTGATCTGTTTACAAAAAGCCAAGTGTATGAGTCAAAAGCTGACTACAAAAGACGCAAAAGAAATGAAGGGGATTCATATCAAGGGTGTACTGATAGAAAATCTACTTTATTATCAAAAGCAATTGAGATGAGGGAAGAGAAATATATTGAAAAATGCTTTGAAACAGATAGAGATTTTAATTTCTCCCATCAACCATTAATTCTTGAATTATTGAGATCTGATTGGCATGAAAGTCATTTGATGTTAATTTATATTCTTGAACCAATTAGAGTGGATGAAGATGATATAATTGAAACATTATATGAATTAAGTAGAAAGAAATTTCCATATTTAAGAAATAAAAGACAAGATGCATTTGATATTAAAAGATTATGCATGGAAATAATTGCCAAATTGTATTCAGAAACTGAAGATGAAATTTTCAAAGAAAATGCTAAAGATCATTTGATTAAAATAAGTAAGTTAAGAATTCCTCAAATTAGCTATCTAGCAATTAATAAAATCGAAAATGAAGATGAATTTAA
This sequence comes from Millerago galiae, assembly GCA_030568845.1. Lineage (NCBI taxonomy): Eukaryota > Fungi > Ascomycota > Saccharomycetes > Phaffomycetales > Phaffomycetaceae > Millerago > Millerago galiae. The sequence continues at coordinate 249,684 of JAJMIZ010000014.1, read as the reverse complement.
ACGTCAAGTTAATTTAAGAGAGATTTTATTGAAACGGATTCCGATTTAAAGAGTCACTACAAATATTCCATACTTATGTGTATACCCATTTTATTTACAAATCAGCTAAAACTTTTTCAGCACTTGTAACGTCAACACCAAAATTGTCTGGTTCAGAGATTTCTTTAGTGACTTTACCATCTTCAACGAGAATAGCAAATCTTTTACCTCTGACACCACCAAAGAATTGAGAGGCATCAATACCTAAATCAGCAGCTTGAACAAAGTCAGCAGATGGATCAGCAATGAATCTAATACCTTCGACTTCTTTACCTTGTAATAATTGGTCTTTCCAGGCTTTGAAGACAAAAGAATCGTTGACACCAGTAATGAAAACTTTGTAACCTTTAGCTTTGAATTTGTCTAAATTGTTAATATAACCTGGGACATGGGAAGCAGAACAAGCTGGTGAGAAAGCACCTGGAACACCGACAATGACTGATTTACCTGATTTGGTTTCAGCTGCTAAATCAACTTCATTACCTGGGGAATCTTCTCTTAAAGTGGAAATAGAAGGAATTGAGTCACCAACTTGAAATAGACGACGACTGGAAGTGGTGAAAGTACGGATTGATTGTCTAGAAAGCATTGCAAGTTTTTTTGGAAAGATTTTTAAAAGGGTGAATTGAAAATTTGGTTAATTTTTTTTTAGATCATCAATCCGATGAGTTGCTCCACGTTAAAATAGATTACTGTAATAGGGATATTTATCTTGATATTTATATTAATAATAATATTTATGCTTATATTTAGGTAAGAATAACTATTCCAATGATCTTTATAATTATATGATCAAGTCTGAATATGAGAATGTAAGCTTAGAGTAATACATTTGAAGGTTTTGAGATTTTTGAAATTAGTCCGGTGATTCAATTCATTAATGAAATTCACATCAATTTTATTCAATGTTAACAGTGCAAAGGCATGGATTAACTCATTGAATTCATCTAAATTACCAAAACAGCACTTCAATATTATTTATTCTAGATCAAGTGGACCAGGTGGTCAAAAAGTTAATAAAACAAGTTCAAAATCAACAATAACTTTATCATATTTAGACTGGATACCAATTGAAATACGACAACAATTAATTGACAGGAAGTTTAGATATTTGAATAAGTCAGGATCAATTGTAATAAGTAGTGACGAGACAAGAAACCAACAAGATAATTTAGAATTATGCTTCAATAAATTTTGTAATGAATTGAAAAAGACTGTATTTTTCCCAAATGATATATCAAAGGAAGATTTGGCAAAATGGGAGAAAGTGTATGTATTATGCAATCTTTCATAAATTTACTAACATTATAGTCGTGCGAAAACTAATGAGAAAAGAATTAATGATAAAAAATTTAAATCACAAAAAAAACAATCACGAAAAATTGATTTCTATTAATATTCTATGCTAGTTGATTTCCTTTTTGTAGCCAATAATCACGTCTATCCTCCTTGCTTACACTGGAACTTCTTTTTAATTTTTTTGGGGCTGGCAAATCATTGTTATCGTCTTCGTCATTATCACTTTCTTCTAAACCCATATAGTCATCGATTTTTGTATTACTGTTTTCTTCTTCTGTGTCATATTCTTCAAATTGAAGAGTTTTCTGAGATACGATAGAATTTGTGTCTGATTGGATAACTTCATTAATTGCTAAATCTCTATCATCAGAAAATTCTCTTTGACTTCCCTTATATTTAATAACATTACCTAAAATGGATTTACCAATACGTTCTTTATAAGTTGCAGTTTCTAAATCATAACAAGTATTGACCAATAGTTCATATGCACCACTAAATGCCTTTCTGATGTCTCTTAAATTGAAAGAACCACGACTAATGTTATTAGTTGGATCTTTTGGATCTTGAATAGAAATAGCAAAACTCGTTCTTCCTTGTAAATCTGGGTAGAATTTCTTATTCAAATAACAAACGTTATCTTCATCCACACAAATTGCAACAGAATCAAAATTGAAATTTTTACCGTATAACTCAAAAAACTCAATTAATAAAACTCCCAAATTTTCCATTGCTGATATGTTGCTTGTACTTAATCTTGGATGTAAAGTTAAGAATGAATAACATAGACAAATAATTGAATAACCACCTAAACCACCAACTCTAACGTTATTTAATCTTCTTGCACTTAAAAATTGTTTAATTATAAGTACCATTTCTCTCAAAGCTGGTGTTTCTTTTAACCAACCTCTAATAACCCTTGCAGCTTCAATACCATTAGTTCTTTCAAATGAAACATCAATGTGGATATTTGATTGCTTTTCAGTGAATTTAATAATTGGAACTTTTGTCTTTGCAACAACTTCAACATTAATAGCTAGATTTTCTCTTTTTAAAAATGAAGATAATTGATATAAGGAGTTTCTATTATCATAACTGCCATTAGGACTTACAATGACCATATCAATATCAGAACCAGGTAAATACAAATCAGTTGCATAAGAACCAAACACATTTACTTCACAATCTTTCCAAAATGATTCAATTTTAGTTTTAAGTCTTCTGACTGTTGAATTTCTCAATTCAATTTCTTCTTTCGATGGAGAAATATATGCAATAAAATCTTTGATTTCCATTGTTAACCAATCAGCGATTTCTTTTTGAGTTGAATGATCATGGTCTTTAATCCATGGAGTTTCACTATTAACTTTTGGTCTTGATGGATACAAATCTGTCTCTTCGTCATCCATTGAGTATGCATCTTCTGAGTTATCTTCAGAGTCTTCGCTTTCTGAATCACTAAATTTTAATGAAATGAAATCACTATTTTCTGTTAATTCATTTTGACTAGTTTTTGGTAATGGCATTGTCTGTATACTTTTAGCATCATCATCATCGTCATCTGAATCCACATCATTATCATCTAGCAGTACTATATTTGAGTTCAATCCCTTTCTAGTTCCTGCAAAGCTTTCAGTGGGTATTTCTTCCTCTTCACTATCAATGGTTACAACTTCTAAATTATTAAAATGGTTCTCATTATTCTTGTTTTGAAACACTTCTTTCAGCTTGTTTTTGGTATTCTGTATGTACCTCTTTGCCTTGGCCCTTTTACCAGCACGTCCATCCTTCTTATTCTCCTTAGCTGAGTTTCTCATGTTCAATAAAACTTTCAGCTCATCAAAGAGTAAGAAAAAAATTTAGGAAAAGACATCCAGACATTTTTTTTGTGGCGAAAATAATCGAATTCGAATTGGAATTCCAACCGAGTTTTAACAAATTTAAATTGAATAAAAATGTCCACATCTGCTAGAAGAAGATTGATGAGGGATTTAAAGGTGAGTTATTTGAATCCATGGAGTGTGGATTTATTTGATGGTTTTTTCAGCACTCAATTTATTGGAGTGTATTATTAATCACACTACTGTTTCCATTATTACTAACACTTCAAAGCGTATCCAACAAGATCCTCCAGATGGAGTATCAGCATCCCCAATGGCTGACAACGTAATGGTCTGGTATGTATATGATAGCTTATATGGAATAAAATACTAACTCTTCATAGGAATGCAATTATTATCGGTCCAGCTGATACGCCATTTGAAGATGGTACTTTTCGTTTAAGTATAGTCTTTGATGAGCAATACCCAAATAAACCACCAAGAGTTAAATTTTTGAGTCAAATGTTTCATCCAAACGTTTATGCCAGTGGTGAGTTGTGTCTTGATATTTTACAAAATAGATGGTCTCCAACTTTTGACGTTTCCTCAATTTTAACTTCTATTCAATCTTTATTGAACGATCCAAATATTTCTTCACCTGCAAACGTTGAAGCTGCAAATCTTTATAAAGATCATAGTTCTCAATACGCTAAAAGAGTCAGAGAAACCGTAGAAACTTCATGGGCTGATGACTTACTGGATGAAGAAAACGAAGATGATGACGAAAATGAAGATTAATATATCTATTTTGCATATTTTTTTTATTGATAAAGTGTTTTTTATTTGCTAGCTTGTCGTTTTGTTAATTTAATTTTGGTTTTCTTTGCTTTTTATACGTCTCATTATATAGTATTTAGAAAAAAATATACAAGTACTATTTAAATTATTTCAACCATAGAAAATACCATCTCTTGTTTGGTTTTTGAATTTCAATTATTTCTTTTTCTTTTAATTCTTGTTCCAATTGACGTTTCTTTTCAGCAATCAGTAATGGACTTTCTAACTCTTTAATCTCTTCAACTTCAATATATTTGTCTCTGTATAAAGCAATAAGACTGACTATTAACGCAAGATAAACAACAGCTTTACTAACTGGATCCAATGATCTAGTCATTCTTTTATAATCTTGTTTACGTGATTCAGTAGTTTGATATGGATCAATTTCTGGTAATTTATGAGCAACATCATTTTTATTTGGTTTAATGGATGAAATTTTAGATGGTAATGCAAATGGTAAGTCCTCTGGAATCGAATTTGCAAATAGATTATCTTTGAGGTCTTCTCTTGGTCCATAGTTACCATAACTTATAAAATATGCCATTCTTTTCGAATCTAATGGAACATCTTTCCAATCTCTTCTTAATCTTTTTTCAACTTCATCTTGGACTTGCTGACGATGAAAAGTGTTCAGTGATGCAAATTTACGTGGTTCAGCCAAAATTGGTTTGGTATCAATTGGTTGGAAATTCTCTTCAGTTGTTAAAAATCCATCAAATATATCTTTTATACTGGTTCTTTGTAATTCGATTCTTTCTCTTGCAGATACCTGCTGTGGTGTTTCAATTGGTTTTTCTGTCTTAGGAAGAGTACTATTAAACCTTATGAAGTTTCTTCTGATTCCAACTCTCAGCATCTCGATAGTTAATGATGAAAAGTAAATTTTCAAAAATTTTCCGAGACTTTGTTGAAGCATCGATTAACTACTAAAGTATTTTATACGTCGATGAATGATTACATGTCTATTATAGATTATTCTGAATCGTTAAATTCTTTTGATTCAGAGTCATTGCTTTCCTTGGATTCTTTGGATTCTGTGTCTTTTGCTTCACTGGATTCTGTGTTTTTTAACCCTTGTTCTGTACCTTCTGCTGTCTCACCTGATTCGTCATCGTCTCCTCCCTTTCTATGCTTTCTCTTTCTTTTCTTTTTTTCTTCTGGTTTAGGTTCTGGTTTTTTCTTCTTCTTTAAAACACTTAATGGGTTTGGCTCTTTCAATTTTCTCTTTTTACTTGGTTTTGATTCATCATTATCATCATTTCCAGTTGCATTCAAACCTCCTGTCAACTTGGATTCTTCTAACTCATTACTAACTGATGCACTACCTTTACTTAAAGGTTCCATAACCATAACTGATCTATTCATAAAGATTAATGGAATACCAGGTATCTTTCTTAAACTCCATCTTAATTTCTCATTATCACTCGCAACAACATATCTATGTTTATTCTTGCCTTTGATAACAACAATAGACTTTATACATTCATGTGGTGCTAATGGTGCAGTTGGAGGATGATTACAACGACGTCTTTCAAATTCCTTTGCCATTGAAATTGCTGACTGATTATTAGTGGCATATAATGCTTGCATACAACACTGTGTAATCATTGGTTTTACTTCTGCTTGTAATGTTCTACCTAAACCTTTTGCTAAATCATATTTTGCTTGATCACAAGTTAAAACGATTTGTTCATCAACAATTACTTGGTATGGTTCTCTGAATTTGAACGTGTGGTTGTACACCAGCATCTGTTTACGGTACGATTTAGCCCTCTTTTGACGCATTTTTTATTAAAATTTAATTGATTCGATGAGCTCAAAAATTTTGACATAAAAAAAAATTTTAAGATTTTCGTCACGTGAATTTATTCTCCGAAACCGTACAGAAAGAAACTGATTTGTGTTTTGTGATTTGTGGCTACTAGAGAAGCTTTCACAATTTAACTACTAACTCTTTCAATTCTAAACAAATATTTTGTAAAAATCTATACAACTTTTTGCTTCTCACCTTCTAGCTGGACTTGTATAACCTCAGCATCATCAGAAATACCTTCAAGAATTGTCAATTCAGTTTCATCAGATTCTGTTGCATTTTCACCGCTGATCAGGATTCTAACTAATTTAACCAATATGTCTTTACCCTGATATAATGGGAAGAATATGATATATGAAGCAGCAACCATAACACCGATTAACATAATTATATACCATTGAATAAAGTAGCCTTTTGAAAATATGTAACCTGTTCCATAAAATGTGAATGGGACAATGATCCAAGCAATAGCAAAAGCAGCAATATTTAAAATTAATGCAATCTTTGATTCTCTCTCTAATTTTATTTTGTTCTCGGAATGAGCATGCATTAACATAATTTGATCTTCTTTAGCGTCATCGCCAGCTTCAAAAGCATCACCTAAAAGGCTAAAGTCATAGTCAGGTTCTCTTTTAATATAAGAAAACAAAGGAATAAAGACAAAAGCTGAAAACATACTAACGTAATTTCCAACTAGACATGCCTGAGATCCCATTAAAGAGGTCTTATTAACGAATCCACTTTCATTCTGAGCAGCACCAATCCAGCAAGCAATGCCCGCTAAAGTTGAAAAAGGGGCACCATAAGTACAACCAAAATTACTAGTTTTTTTCCAGAATAAAGTAAAAACTAAGATAGCAACACCAGGTGCTAAAATAATACCATAGAAAGTAATTAACCAACCAACAGTGACACCAATATAGTTGAAAATGATTGAAATACAAGAAATGATCAAACTAAAAGCAATTGTACAGATATGACTGACTTTCACCAATTGTTTCCCTGTTGCATGTGGATTTATGTAACCTCTGTAAACATCGTAAGTCATAATACTTGAAAATGCAATTAATTCTGCAGACATAGCTGAGGTGGCTGACATAAATAAGTTCAGAACAGCAACTGCAGCACCTGATTCTCCCATAATAGTTCCAAAAGCATAAATGATTGGTAGACCTGCACTAGCTTCAGCTGAAGTTAAAGCATCAGGATATGTCCTAAACCCTGGATAAAGCAATAAAGCACGACAAGCTAAACCTCCTGCAAGACCTAACGCCCAAGGAATGGTTGCCCAAGCTATACCACCAAAAAAATAACCTTTTAAAACGCTTTTTGCAGCAATTGCTTTTTGAGCATAACTTGGATCACCAAGGACACTAGAAAGACCTCCAATAAAAGCAGCATAACCCATTTCAAACATTTCTTTGTTTCTGAAAGTTAAATAGCTATCACCGCCAGAAGGAGGAAACTTCACATCTGCTTCCTTTAACATATCATAAAAATTACCAATTCCACCTAAGATTGGTGATGTGATAATTTTGAAACACATAATAACAATAACGATATAAATAATCACTGTATGAATCCAGTCTGATATGAATGTTGCCTTTAGACCACCAAATGTGGTATAAACACAGACACCCAATGGAAATAAGAAATTAGCAGCAATAATATTAATACCAGTTGAAGCAGTAAACCCTTGAGAAGCACCAAGTAATAAACAACCACAAACCATAACGCTGGTTGCAGTAACATAAAATAAATAAACCCAATGCGTCTTTTTATTGTAACGAGCTTTGATAATTTCAGCAACGGTGTGACAACCTGGTGCTTTCTTTTTAATCTCAATTGCTAATTGTGTAAATATAGTGATTTGAAGACCACCGCTTGCCCCGTATAAATAACCACCAGGAAGGCCGTAGGCATAACCCCATTGTCCTGAAGTTAACAAAGTGGCAGGCCAAATCCATGAACTAACAACTGCAGAACTAACTAAACCAGTTCCAACAGATCTTGAAGCAGTACTGAAACTTTCTGAATTCTGCTCTTGACCTAAATATCTAGATAAAATATATGTAATTAGACACATAATGAGCGCAAAAGCAGCACCTAAACCCAAAATATAACCATATCCATAAGCCTGACTTAATATTGTGGCTTGAGACATGATATTCTAAATTGTTGATTATCTATTTCAACTACTGAGGAGCACTTTGGAGCTTATATATAAATTTCTTAAAGACTTTGATGTTTAACTCTTATCATGATATTTAAATTCAATAATCTAGTTTATCTTTAGGCAAGTAGCTGGTGAGCCAATTTGATACAAATATCATCTACCCGTTGTGTTCCTAAAGTAGTTTTCTGTGCTTGATTTGGAATCTTCACCAGTTCAACGCACGCAAACCTAATTTGGCACTTCGTGGATACCTATTACGTACATAGATTCTATCTTTACGTACATCCATGCTAAAGGGTGAACTTTGGGTTGTTGCTATAGTTTCAGTCTTAAGGTATACCAGATTTGCTTATCAGTAGTACCTATAAGCACATCGAAAGATCAGAGTCTTATAACCTATTATGATCTTTGCTAGTTTTCTACAGATCAATGCCAGTATTTTGTATATAGAGTAGATAAGCTTCAATTTTGTAAAAAGGCAGCAATAGCGAGAACGCAATTTTTCAATTTACCTTGAGGGCATTAATTAAGCGTAAAATTTATCGATATATGAACAAGGGCAATCACTAGTTTATCTGAATGTGGTGATAAAAAACTTATTTACAACAACTTGAGCGCTGACATCTTTTACGTGGATAATTCACAGTCTCTATTATAAGCATATCAATAATTGGTACACTACTTAAAGCAAACCTTTACTTGAAATGTTTTCAAAAGGTAAACTAACTTTATCAGAAGTCTGTTGTAATCTGTTTTCTCAATATAGTAACCACGGCATTTTCAAGGGCTCTTTGAAGTGCTCTTTTGAGCGCGGGATACAAGTCTTAGTAACAAACGAATAGATACAGATTTGCCTATCTCAACCTCTAGCTCAGTTTACAATCAATTAAACAGTTAGTAATGCATTCTGATTCTTTGCATTAGCATCAGAAGTTATAAATAGATCACAAATCCTTTTTTTATCACAGTACCCAAACAAACAGTTACAAAGAATAATGACCTGGCAAGAAATCGCACAAGCTAAAAGAAAATCAGTATTAGCTCAAATCCCTAAAGAATGGATTATTGAATCAGTTCCATCAATTGAAGACCAACCAAATGCCATTGAGTATCTTGATGCGGCTTTACCAAAGGAAGAAAATGCTATCACCTCATCATCATTAGTTTCATTAGTTAAAAAGCTTTCAAAAGGGGAATTAACTTCATTAGAGGTCACTATGGCATTTGCTCATCGTGCTGCTTTAACTCATCAATTATGTAACAATCTATCTGAAATTTTCTTTGATAGAGCATTTGCAAGAGCTAAAGAGTTGGATGATTATTTTGCCAAAACCGGTAAAACAGTTGGTCCATTACATGGTGTTCCAGTTTCTTTAAAGGATCAAATTAATTTAGAAGGTATTGATTCCGCAATTGGTTTTGTTGGTTTAGTTAATCAACCAAAAAGTAAGGATGAGGTTTCCGTTATTGCTGATATCTTGTACAATTCCGGTGATTCCGGTGCTGTCTTTTATGTTAAAACTACTGTTCCAATTGCTATGATGTCTGTTGATACTATTTCGAATCTTTATGGTCAAACCGTCAATCCAATTAACAGAAAATTTTCTGCTGGTGGTTCTTCTGGTGGTGAAAGTTCTCTAATTAGAGCAGGTGGTAGTGTTATTGGTTTATCAACTGATCTTGGTGCTTCTATTAGAGTTCCAGCAGCATTCAATGGCCTATTTGGTATCAGGCCAACCACTTCAAGGTTACCTTACTGCAGACTCACTAACTCATGGCCAGATCAAATGATCGTACCTTCCGTAGTTGGTCCAAGCGCTAGAAGTTTAGAAGATCTTGAATATTTCTTTAAAGTTATTCTTGACGCAAAGCCATGGTTATATGACCCAAAGACTCCACCAATTCCGTGGAGAGACTATGAAGTTCCAAAGAAGTTATCATTCGGTATTATGAAAAATAATGGTTTTATTACACCTCATCCTCCAGTTACAAGAGCTTTAGAATTAGTTAAATTTAAGTTAGAAGAAGAAGGTCATGAAGTTATTGAATGGAGTCCACCAATTACTAATAGAGAATGTCAACTTAATCTAGGTCCAATTTTTGGTGCAGATGGCTTCAAATGGGCTTATGAACGTCTTGCATTAACTGGCGAGCCTGTAATTCCACAAATGATGGGTACGAATGAAACCTTATCAGAGCTTTTAGTTAGTGAAACTTGGGAAACAGGGGCTAGAAAGTACAAATCACAACAAATTTACGACAAGTATTGGCTAGAAACAGCAAAATTAACAAGTACAGGCAGACCAATCGATGGCTGGATTTCACCAACTTGGGAGACAGCTTCTTTCCCTGCTGGAGAAGTTAGACCTTATCACTGCTCTTACTCTGAGGTTTGTAACTATTTGGATTACCCATCAGTTGTCGTTCCAATCACGAATGTAGACAAATCAATTGACAAAACATTAGAGAATTACACACCAGTCAATGATGCAGACAAGGAAACCTATGAATTGTATGATCCAGAATTGTTTGATGGTATGCCTGTTACTATTCAGGTTGTTGCACCAAGATATGAAGAAGAAAGAGCTATTGCATTAGGTAATGTGATCTACAATTCCATCCATTCAAAAGCTGAAATGACCTACTAGCGGTTAAGCTATATAAAGCCAATAGAAATTTATGTAGCCTTCAAGGCGCTTTGGTATTCAGAATTAGCGTAGCATATATAAACATATTTCCTGTAAATCCTTAAACTGCTTGGTATTTGATTTATTAAAATCTCCTAATGGAGACCATGATTACACACCTTTTGAATTTAAATCTTCATGGCATATTAGAACATAGTTCCAAATTTGGGACCATTCCAAAATTTCTTTTGTTGGACTTTTATGATTAAAGGTCATATAACAGAGTAATATGAACGGTTAACTCTCTGAATAATCAAAAACTTAATAAGAGTCAATAATAGCAGTTTTAACTTTAAAAAAATTTAATTACCTTGTATTATTGTATTGTACACAGTTGACAGTGATATATTAAAGTCAATCACCAGAATCTCCAAATCCCTGACTAGTTTGTTATGATATCTAACACGGCACTATCAAACAAAAAATCAAATCCAATGTATTCATAATCTTCATTGAGCTCATCAACCCAAACTATATTCAAATAATTCAAAATTTTAAGACAAATTGTAGAATGGAGTCCATTTGCCATTTTTTTCAGTGTCTTACTGAAGAATCTCTTTTGCTTAACTGTTGTTGAAGAACTAGCTCCAATAAACATTGCCCAAAGCGAGGAAACGCCATTGAGACTTAACTCTCTTGCTTTTTCTTCTTCATTTATTAGCAAATTTACCGTATCTTGCAACGATTCAATGGTTGTCTTTTCATAATAACACACTTTTTTTAAAATTATTAAACAAGCGTATAATATTGCTCTTGAAAGATAAATATTTTCTTTATAAGAAGGTTTCAAGTCAGGAAAATCTATTAATAATTTTAATAATCTCTTAAGCTCATTTGTTGTTTCAACTAATAAACCAAAGTAAGTAATCATATCATCTTCAGATAAAGGTAATTTAAAAAACCGACAAATCCAAGCACACTTCACTGCAATCTCATGAGTTTTTAATCCAGCTCCAAGAATTGGATGATTCTTCCAAGGATCAGAAATTTCATAGCTACATACTGGTTGTTTCATAACGTGATAAAATGTTGCAAAAAATTTAAATGGAGATGGAACTGTTGATTTTGAAGAACGGCATAACATTATATTTAATGGATAAAGCAAAATGAAGTGATCCATAAGAAGTCTATCTAATGGTCGTATTTTGCATGGATTTTGGTCACTCCTGCAAATGGGGAGCATGTTTCTTAGAAATCTCTTTTTGATTATAGCATAAGATGAGGAAAAATGGGCAGATGATAAAGTGATATTAAATCCAACATTTTTATCTCTAAGGCATAATGTCTGTAATAGTTGAACAGAAACAAAAAGATGATCCATATAGTTAGCTTTTGGATCTTGTAGCTCTTTGATTATCAAAGAAATAACTTTGTTGTACCTTTGACTAGCTTCTTCTTTAAAGCAATCTTGGTGATAAGCCAACAAAGAAGCACCACAAGCTAACGCAACTTCTCTCACAATATAATTATCCTTGACAAAAGGAATTATTATTTTAGTAGGGGTGAAGTCTGGATCTGAATGTGGATAAGTAAGTGATGCTATTAAAATATTGACAAATTCCTCATAGCAGGCTAAATCTCTTTCTGTCATTTTAAGTCCTGGAATACTGAATTCTGGGCTGAAGGCTAGTGGGGAGTTCTTTGATGGTAGAATTGGTGTATTATCTTTAGCTCTTTTTATCAGTGATATATTTTCAGAATTCATATCTAAGAATTGATCAAGAACAAAATCATCATTAAATTTAAATAATGTCTTGTACTCAGAAATAGATTCTTGCAATTCTTCATCAACTAAAAATTCTGATTTTTCAGGCATATTATTCATTATTGGATAAAAAGATTCCCCTTGAACTATTTGAAAATTGGGATTGTACTCTTGAGGCTTCATTCCATTATTTTCTTTCATTGCTACATTATCTTTAACAGGATTAGCTGAAATATTTGGATTCGAATTGACATGTGCTGGCCATAGGCATTCTAATGAGTTTCTTATGCATCCTTCACAGCTGGGTTTCTGTTCGTCACATTTCTTCTTTCTTCTTTTGCAATTCAAGCATCCATTTCGAGACTTTTTGAATTTTCGCTTCATAGCTCTAGTTATCTTAACTAACTGATTGTTTGAATCCAAGACCTGTTGATACTTATGGTATGTCTCTTTTGAAGACATGGTAAATAATCAGAAATAATGATTAAGTGCTAACACTCAGTGTAATTTATTGCAAATACAAGTTGGAAATTCAAAACGCTAAATTACAAAAGAGTGAGATTGAGAAAGTGATAATAGCTGAATCACAGATATTTTCCAACTATGATCGTTGCGGCCAAGGTCCCCGACATAAGTTTTTTATGGTAGAAGCTTCTGTTACTTTGTAAATTCTTCTAGAAGAGCGTAAAGTATTATAAAATTACGCATAAATGCTTCTCATCACTATCTGTATGATTTCCAATCTCTTACTAGTGAAAATCGTTGAAAAAATCCTCAAAAATTACCTATTCTAATTATTTTTTAATATGGTGATGGTTGCAAATACAAGGCACAAGCATATCGTTAGAAGGAAATTTGATAATCAACGCTCAATTTTCAGGTGACTAAAATTTCCATTGAATTAAACTCAGCATTTGATACGAGCGATGTATCAGCGCGTTTCGAAGGGTTTAGTTGTATGTGTACCCTCGGAGCGGTTGATTCAAATAGGAAAACGCGCAATCTGAAGGTATAATTAGTTGAATTAAATCTAACTGGTTAAAGATTGTCTAAATTTGATCAAAGAGCGTATTGACAAAATCGATCTTTATTATTTGTCTGATGGGTGTAACATTATCATTAATATTGTTGAGGTACTAATGAAAGGTTATTAGTTCCGATCCATATTAAGAAGTAAATATAGAATTATTTTGCGTTTACCTCATGCATAATGATGGCTATGATAGTTACCGTGTATATCAAGAATAATAATCTACTTCTGGCTAAGAGTTTTTTAATTAGTTATTGCTCATTTAATTCACATTCAAATTTAAGTAGCAAATACATAATAAAATTATTATTAATATCTATTATTATTTCTAAAAACGCCTGCATGTTCATAAAGGACGTCTTATAGACAAATATACCCTTTTTCTGACTAATCACTGCTTCTTAGGCCATCGCGGGTCTCCCAAAAGACTCAAAACCTGGGGACTCAAAATTGGCCCAAACTATTTAATCAATCAATATCTATATATTTATAATGTGTTTCCTGGTAGTGCTATATTGCATCTAAATATGACGAATAACTCTGATGATGATGGGTCGAACTCGTTAGAAATAACTTCACCATTAGAGCTATTGGAAAACCCAAAAAATCATGAGAGCACTTTTGAACTTGAAACCGAAAGTACATGCATTGGGCATCCAACAATAAATGAATTAAATGATGTTTTACAAAAAGAATTGTTTGTGGATGACGCACTTATTCTTCAAGGTTATAAATCTAAAAAAGGTGATATGGAAGATCAATCTCATCGAGAACAGTTAAACGTTGAAAAGATTTACACCAATATAGAAACAGGCGAAAAAGAATATCCACCAGATGGAGGCTATGGATGGGTATGTGTTGCATGTGCAACTACAATACAGTTTTCAGTTTGGGGCAATAATAGTGGATTTGGTGTTTTTCTTGCATATTATATCAATAATAACACTTTTCCCGGTGCCACTGCAATGGATTTCGCATGGTTAGCAGGTATGACTATATTCTTTGCTCAACTATGTGCTCCTTTTGCAATGATATCCTCAGAAATGATTGGCTTCAAAACTACAATGTCAATTGCTTGTGCTTTACATTTTCTTGCTTTTTTATTAGCATCTTTTGCAACAGAAATTTGGCAATTATATTTGTGTCAGGGTTTTATAGTTGGAGTAAGTTATTCGTTTATTTCTTTTCCTGCATTTAGTATAATTCCTAGTTGGTTTCTGAGAAAAAGGAGCATTGCATCAGGTATTGTTGTGTCTGGAACTGGTCTTGGAGGCGTATTTTTTTCATTGACAATTAATGCAATCATTGAAAGAACAGGTGACAAAAGCTGGGCCCTAAGGATGATTGCCATTTTTTGTACTGTTACCATTTCTATTTCCATCTTCTTTATTAAAAGAAGAAATGAAGTACCAAGACAGAAAATTACTCTCAAGAATTTTATTGGAAATTGTAAAGGGATTGTTGCGCTAAAAGTTATAAAGTCTAAAAGGCTCTGGTATATCTCATTCTGGTTTTCGTTAATGATGTTTGCTTATAATTTAGTTGTTTTTTCTTATTCCTCAGTTGCTAGCTCACTTGGGCTATCTGCTCAACAAGGCTCTGTATTAACTGCTACACTAAATGCAGCTCAATGTATTGGCAGACCAGCAATGGGATTTGTTGCTGATTATGCATTTGGAAGAATTAATTATACATTAATCTTGACTGCTGTCATTTCAATCATTGTGCTGGGATTTTGGAAGAACGTGACTTCTTTTGCTGGTCTGCTAATATGTGCATTATGTTTTGGTCTTACCCTTGGTGTTGGAAATGTCATGAATCAAGTTTTAATTGCAGATTCATTCTCTCCTGATGAATTTGTTCCAGCATGGTCGATTTTAAACGTTTTTATGGCATTTTTCATACTCTTTGTCGAGGTAATCGCACTTTCTTTGAAGGATACCTCACTACAAAAGCCATTTTTATACACTCAGATTTTTGCTGGAGTTCTTTGTTTGGTAGCATTGATCACATTATCACCATTACGAGAGTTGCAAATAAAAAAACAATTGCTGAAAACAAAAAATGAATATTCAACCAAGTTAGAAATGATGGAAAAGCAAGAAAATGTCACAGAAAGTGATTATGAAGATACTGCTAAAAAACTCAAGAAAATAGAGAATCTTTTAGCTGAAACAGCAAAAGGATACTTTTCTCGACTATTCCATCGGTGCAAAGTATAGAATATATCATTATGATAACATATGTATTTATTCACCAAATGTAGTAAGTCATTGATATTATTGATTTGTGGCCCGAAACAATTTTTTGTTTACTTTTCAGTTTCTTACACTAAGTTATATTTATCTTTATTCATATTTCGTGCTTTCATGTACAGAAGACCGAAAAGTAGTGGTACTGCAGGTGCTGCATTTAAACCTCCACGTATGATTATACCCCAGAAACCAATACCCAAGCCTGTACAGAGAATTGAAGGCGATACTAATACCATTAAAGCACCAAAACGTCCTGTTCCTTTACAGACAAAGACAAACCTACCAAGTCCATCAAAGAAGCAGAAAGTTGAAGAAACTAATTATGAAATCAAAGATGATGAGAGTCTTAGATATTTTGAAGTCGTTTGGAGAAAAAAGACAATGAAAAAGAATAAAATTTGGGATGGCGATGGTATCATAATTCTAAGTCAATCATCTGTGTCTTTAAGACAGGATGAATCTGAGAATTTTAAAGAAAAGTTCAAAAGTAGTAATGTACAAAAATTCACAACAGATGGCGTATTTAATTTAGGTTCAGTTGAGATCGAAGTTATGGAAGAGATTAATGATCCAAATTATATTCAAAAGATTAAAGGTTCTAGAAAGCCTACTGAGCCAATTTCAAAAACAAATATTAAGACTGCTCCAAATATGAAACCAATACCAACATTAAGAAAACCTGTTATATTAAATACCCAATTTAAAAAAGTTTCCCCAATAAATGAACCTCAGTTAAAGGCTAAAAAGGGCGATGCTCTATATGACTCAAGTGCACCTGATGCTATAGTTATGAAAAAGAAGTCTTCAAATGAAGTTGATGTTGTTATTGATCCATTTTTGGCAAAATCTTTAAGATCTCATCAAATTAAAGGTGTTAAATTTTTATATGAGTGTGTTATGGGACTAAGAGATTTTGATGGTAATGGTGCGTTATTAGCAGATGATATGGGTTTAGGTAAAACTTTACAAACAATCACTTTAATTTGGACTTTATTGAAGCAATCACCAAACGGGTTTGATTCTCCAATTGCTTCAAAAGTTTTAATTGCATGCCCAGTAACTTTAGTTGGTAATTGGAAAAAAGAATTTAAAAAATGGCTCCCTTTAAATAGATTAGGGATTTTAACTTTACACCCAAAAAGTACAGGTCTAAAAGATAAACAAGATGTCAATAATTTTGCAAATACAAGAGTTTATCAAGTTTTAATAATGGGTTACGAAAAAATTTTAAATATGAAAGAAGAATTGAAGAAAACTCAATTCGATTTATTAATTTGTGATGAAGGCCATAGATTGAAAAATAATTCAAATAAAACTTTGCATGCTTTAAATTCTTTAGATATTGAAAAAAAAGTTTTACTATCAGGAACTCCAATTCAAAATGATTTAAATGAATTCTTTAATATAGTGGATTTTGTCAACCCTGGAGTTTTAGGCTCAATTAATTCATTTAAGAGGAATTATATCAATCCAATCCTTAAAGCAAGAGAATTAAATTGTGTTAGTCCTGAAATAACTTCAAAGGGTGATGAAAAATCTCAAGATCTAATTGATCTAACAAAACCTTTCATTTTAAGAAGAACGTCATCAATTATTCAAAATCATTTACCTCCAAAAACTGATATAGTTTTATTTTGTCCACCAACTCAACAGCAAGTGAACTTATTTAATCAAATTTTAACCTCAAATAAATTTTGCTCATTAGTCAATTCAAATTCTGGATCATCGTCTGGTTCCTTAGCCTTGATTACAATGTTGAAAAAGATTTGCAATTCTCCATCGTTAGCGAAATCTGACAAAATCTTTCAAGAAATTAATGAATCTAATTTTTTAACCCAACAAATAAGTGGTAAAATATTAGTCTTAATTGAATTATTAAATCAGATTTCTAAGATTAATGAAAAAATTGTTATTGTTTCAAATTATACTCAAACCCTAGATATTTTACAACAAATTTTACAAAAATTGAATCTAACGTATTTAAGACTAGATGGTTCCACTCCAAATAAGGATAGAGATTCAATTGTTAATCAATTTAATAATTCTCAGCCAAGAGCAAGATTTGCATTTTTATTATCTGCAAAATCTGGAGGTATTGGTTTAAATTTAATTGGTGCGTCGAGATTAATTTTATTTGATAATGATTGGAATCCATCAGTTGATTTACAAGCAATGGCAAGAATTCATCGAGATGGCCAAAAGAAGCCTGTTTTCATTTATAGATTAGTTACAACAGGTTGCATTGACGAAAAGATTTTTCAAAGACAATTAATGAAAACAAGTTTATCTGATAAATTTTTAGATAATAAAAATGGTTCCAATGACGATGTTTTTGACATGAATGATTTAAAAGATTTGTTCACTTTAAATTTAAACACCTTATCAAATACTCATGATCTAATTGAATGTGATTGTTCAGGGGTTGGGGAAGATCTTGATTCTGATGATGAAGAGGAATCTAATGCTGAAAACAAAGCTAAAATTGAACCTGAAGAAAAGCCTAAAAGCTGTTGGATAAGTGCATTAGATTTAAAAGAAAATGAAGCTGATATTGATAAAAAGAAAAAAACCATCAAGAATTGTTTAATTGATTTCAAGCATATTGATCCTTCAAAGATTAAAGAAATTGAATTATCAATCGATAAAGTTACAGAAAATATAATATCACAAAAACCATCATTAATCTCATATATTCTTACAAAAGTTAACAAACCAGCTCTTTAATCTATTTATTAAACTGTTTATTTATGATGCATTATTTTTGTAATTGTTTGAATCTTGCCTCTGCAGCTCTCGCTCTTTGTTCTCTCATTAATCTCATTCTTTGATCATCATTCAAAGTATTTAAATTAGTTTGAGATAAAGAAACACCGCCAAGCCTTGGGGCTGCAGTTGATGGTTTTGGTGGCTCAGCAGCAATCTTAGCTTGTTCTATTTTGATCAGTTCCTTTTTTTCTTCCTCTTCTTTCTCTTTTGCCTCTTTCTCTAGTTTTTCAACTTCTTCTTTACTTATTGGTTTTCCTACTCTTGCAGCTTCCCAATCAATATCAGTCTCTCCGATGTCATTTCTAACAATTTGAAAAGCTAATCTAACTGATTTATTAGCACTTATTTCATAAGCAGTCTTACCTGCTTTATTTTGAATAGTCGGATCAGCTTTTAAGTTTTTAATTAAAATTGGAATTAAAT
Organism: Millerago galiae; assembly: GCA_030568845.1. Classification (NCBI taxonomy): domain Eukaryota; kingdom Fungi; phylum Ascomycota; class Saccharomycetes; order Phaffomycetales; family Phaffomycetaceae; genus Millerago; species Millerago galiae. The sequence goes on along the minus strand of JAJMIZ010000014.1, from coordinate 230,837 downwards.
TTTTTAGACCATGAGAAGATGCAAAATGTAACATTGTTGGAGCCGAATAATATTCTGATTCTGGCTCTAAAGTCAAGTTTGAAGATAGTTTAAATTTTTTTAAATAAGAAGCTAAAATTGGACCTCTTGCCTTTTTTAAATATCCAACAATTTCTTTTGAATGCTTTTCCATTTCAGTTTCTTGCCTGATTGATTTCTCTTTAGAAATAGTGCTTTGTTTTAATTGTTCTTGAGCAATTTTCTTTTTAAATTTTTTGTCATCGAATTTTGGTTTATTTGTAACTATTAGATAGGTTAATTGAACCCAAGCACGCTTTAATTCAGTTGTAGTTGCTCTTTTAGTTGTGAATGGGAAACTTTTGATTCTTGGATCATTGTTTTTTAAAACTGAATTTTCATAACCAACAATAATTTTTCTGTTTGCACTACCATTTGCTCTAATATATATTGAATCACAACCATCTAATTCAGATTTCCAACTTTGTAGTAATTCTCTGACTTCTTGGGTTAAAGCAGCTTCATTGGCCCTACGTAAACTGGAACCAGCAGAATTAGCTTTACCTCTTGCATTGTCGGAAGCACTTTGAGAACCACCTTGTTTTCTTCTTGTTGTATAACGATGAAAAGATTTTGAAACAACGACATCAACTGCATGTTCTAAAATGGAATCACCTGGTTTCACAAAGTTGCCTTTTGTTGATTTCGGTTTATGGTTAATGATTGCACCAGCGAAATGACCACCACCAATCATTAATAAAGCAGATTTATTGTTTAAATTATTATTTGCTTTCCAAGAAACCAAAGATTCTAGAGGCCTTTGTAATTCATCAATGCTAAATAAAGCTTTATAAATACCAAAACATTTATCATTTTCTAATAGATTTGATTTAAATAGAATATATGGAGACTTTGTTGCTAAATGACTAACAATACTTTCTTCATCGTCATTATTTTGGTTTAATTTTAATTCTTCTAATTGCTTAATACTTTTCTCAAATATTGTCTCTAATGTATCCTTTCTATCATCATCTGAATCGTCATCTGAATCACTTTCCTCAGAACCTGAAATACTTTCGTTCAATTCATCAGCTAATTCTTCAAACTGTTCCTCTGTTAACTTAGGTAGGCCTCTGATCTCACGTTTTAGATTAAGCTTATGTAGATCTGATTTGTAATAATTCTGGTCTTTAACTGTTGTATCTTTTTTGGCCATCACTTTCGGTAGTGATTTTTTGACAGCTATAGGCAGAATTTCTTGAGCTGTTGAGCTATCAAAATACATCAACTGCAATGAGTCGAGGATTTTCGAGTCTAGATTGAAAACATAAGTGTCTTCTGGCTTTATGGGGCTCTTTTCGTTCATATTGATACAGTGAGTACAAATTAATTTTTTTTCACCGAATTTTATATATATTAAAACTATTTACATTTGGGAAGCACCAATTCTGTGGCATTCTTTTAAGAAATGACGAATCTTTTCTGGATCCATGAAAGGATGAGTTCCGTGCCCGAAGTTTATAATGTAGTTTTGCTTGCCACCACCAAAACCTTTAATCATTTCTTCGACTTTTTTAGTGATGATTTCATCGGAACCATACATTGCACCAGGATCTAAGTTACCTTGTAAAGTGACTCTTCCATTGTTCACTTTGACAGCTTCCTTTGGATCGTATAACCAATCTAATGAGACTGCGTTGTAACCGGAATCACATAATTCATCTAAAGCATACCATGAACCTTTTGCAAACACAGTTAATGGAATGTCTTCTTTGATATCCAATTCTTTCAAACGTAATCTTAATTTAGAGCTTATTTGTCTTAAATAAGGTAAAGAGAATTCTTTGAATTCAGCTGGAGCCAATTCACCACCCCAAGATTCGAAGACTTGTAACATTTGAGCACCTGCAACAACTTGTTGCGCTAAGAATTCAACAGCAACATCAGTGATACGTTGTAATAATTCATGAGAAGCCTCAGGATATTTGAAGATCCATTCTTTAGCGAATCTGAATAGTCTTGAACCACCACCTTCAATCATATAAACCATTAAAGTCCATGGACCACCACAGAAACCTAATAAAGGAACTCTACCGTCTAATTTCTTTCTAGTTAAGGTGATTGCTTTGAAAGCCCAGTCTAATTCTTTTAAGACGTCGACTTCTTTACTCAATTTCAATAAATCTTTTGGTTCCCTTAATGGATCAGTGAAATGGGGACCTTGTTTGTCAATCATTTGGACATCCATACCCATAGCTTGCGGTATAACCAAGATGTCAGAAAAGATGATGGCAGCATCGATCAATCCGTCGAAGTGGTCAATTGGTTGGATTGTAATTTCTGAAGCAATTTCAGCATCTCTGCAAGTCTCGAAAAAATCACGACCAGCTTTGACCTCATGGTATTCTGGCAAGTATCTTCCAGCTTGTCTCATGATCCACATTGGAGGTCTTTCAACCTTCTCACCTCTAGCAGCTCTCAAGATGAGGTCGTTCTTTAAAACAGGAAACTCAGTAGTCATTATTGTCGATACAAATAAGAAGAGCAAGAAAAAAAAATTTAAGTAGTTCGCGAATAGTAAAATTTAAGCTTAAATTGAGTTTATATTAAGATGTGTAAAATATTAGGATGTAGGTGTTTGTGATTGTTCTTCTTCCAATTTCACTTTCTTCCTCGTTTGGTCATCATTTGTAGTTTCTTCATTTTCCGGTCTTTTTTTGCTCTGCTCTCTTTGAGCTTCTAAACTCTCTAGTTCTTGAATTCTTGATTTATATAAATCATTGACCAATTCCAATTCAGATATTCTGATTTTCAATCTGGCCACCTCACTGGAATCATTTGCTGGGTTCTGTGATGATTGTAATAAATCATTATTTGCTGGAATAGGTAATTGAATAGAACTTGAACTAGATGGATTTGATAAAGAGAAAGCAGAAGGATTTGATAAAGAGTGTTGAGGCCCAAACGATGGAGAGGAATAGAAGTTGTTTGCTGCATCAATCAATGAAGGCAACTTTGGTCCATTTGAATTTGGTTTATTTGAAGAATTTGCATTTAAAGCAGTTGCTGGAGAAAACGGTTGTATCTTATCACCAGCTCTTTGTAATTCTTGAAGATCATTGGCAGTTGGAGTACTGTTGGATAAATTTTCTAAAGCTGCTGCTGCATGAGCCTGTGCTAAATGAGAAACTGGCACATGTTGCTTTGGAGTTGTACTTAATAATAATGGAGAAGTGATTTTCTGTAGATTTGAAGCGAATTGGGTAGGAACAGAGGAAGGATGGTGTAAAGGCACTTGTTGCTGCTGGTGCTGTAGGTGAGGTGGTAAATGATGATATTGTGGGAAGAAATTTGGGGTTGGTTTTCCTGTTGTTGTTGCACCATTTTGGCCTCTTGGTAATAAAGGAACCAAAGCAGGAGAAGTCTGGTCTTGAGCCATTTCATTTTCTTGGTTGCTGTATTGAGTTTCTGGTTGTGATGATGATAATTGATGACTTTTATCCTTCTTATGCTTTTTAGAATCTTTAGCCTTTAATTCATGATCAGTACCATTTTTAGAGATTGAATTTGGGGATGGAGCATTAGAATTTGTATGGTGAGAGTTTTTAACTCTGTTTCTTGATTTAATAACATCAGTTTTCAAAGAAATTGGTCTTGGACGACCGTGTAATTTTAAAAACAAACCACAGGCATTACACAGAACCTGACCAGAGTCATCTCTTCTCCATAAAGGTGTAGTTGATGTCTTACAATTCTTACATATTGGAGCTGATATTGTTGTTTTTGAAGTTGTCGAACCATTTGCAGACACATGTGTTGTTGTTTTAGCATTTGGATGAATTGGGTTGTTTAAACCTAAAAGTTCAGGCTGTTTACCTTCTAGAACTTGCTGTAAAGGGGGTAAAGTCGAAGCATTTGGATCTGTTGCTGGTTGTGAAGGTTCATTATTATTTATTTGAACAGGTGCTTGATGACCATTTAAATTTGCTGATGGGTAAGCAGGTTGTTGAACTTCAGGCATTATTTATATTGTAACGAGTGAATGTCCTTAGCATTTAATTTTTATATAATCAAAAAATTGTCTATAGATAAAGAGGTATAAGATAGGGCCTGATTAAATATTGATTAAAAAATTGAATGAATAACTCTCTTTTTTCACTGTTTTGAACGTCTATAATGAGTTGAATACACAAATGATTTCGATATCAATCTCTCTTTTTTATCGTTGATCTTGAAATTTATATTTAAAACCTCTCAATAAAATTTTTCAATATAAAATTTGTATACAAAAAAAATTTTTATCTTATCGACAAGGAGAAAAGGGTGGGAAAACTTCCCGATATAGCTAATTTCCTTATTTAGAACACCCGATAAGATGCTATGCGTAAATCACGTCACGGTCAGGAGACTTTTCTTATTAGTATTTTGTTTGTAAGCATATTACAAATGAGAGAATTTCAGTATTTTAGTATAAGAGTGGATGTTGATTCCAAATAAATTGAATCTCTAATGGCAGAATTTCATTATGGTGTGAAGTCTTATGACTTTCATTCTTATTACAAGTTAGATACTCCAAGTGATTTGGAATTTGTTAATGGCTTTAGAGAATTATTTCAAAAAGAGTTTGCAAAAGAGTTAGAAAATGGTGATTGTAGATTGTTCAAAGTCTGGGATCATCCGATTGGACCACATCCTGAAGGATTTGGTATGTTTGAATCCGATACAAAATCTCCAGCAACGTTCTTAAAACTATTAAATTTCTATCAATTAAAGCATGGTCCAATGAACGTTTTAATACATCCAAGATCAGATGTTGGTGAGTTGACTGATCATACTCACCATGCTTTCTGGTTAGGAGATAAACTTCCTTTGAAAACAGAAACTTTAAGTAACGATAAAGTATAATATTTATTTATTTGCATGTATTATTTATTATTGTAAGTTAAGTACCGAAAAACAAAAAAAAAATCGTACACTTTTCTACCTTTTAGTATAGCAATTCCTCTTTTGCAATATGAGTGAGTTGGGTAACAAAGGTGTCACATGGAGGTATAAAGTGTTATATCAACGATATCACTCAATATTGAAAGATGAGTTGTTACTGTCTGATAATGAACTGACTTTAAACCAGAAATTTAAATCTCCAAACCTTTCGATAAGGAGTTCCACTTTTGGTATATCTCAGGTAATAACGAACCCTGATAACAAGTCATTTGTCTCTGCAAATAGTTCACATCCAACAGGTCTAGGAATCAAGCATCAAAGTATACATTTAAGATAATAAAACAATGAAGTAAAGTAAAATAAAATGAAATAAAATAAGATAAAATAGAATAGAATTTAATGATTTGAACGAAATATACAAAGGATACAATTCCAATTGCATGTATTATGTAGTACTTTGTATAGAAAACAATTCCAGCTTAATTTTAGCCTCGATACTAAAAATTTTAAAAAAAAAAATTAATACTCTCTCGGGGGCGAGTCGAACGCCCGATCTCAAGATTACTTTGTTTCCATTACAGTCTTGCGCCTTAAACCAACTTGGCTACCGAGAGTATTAGTAGGAGAAAACTCTGAGAATGATTATTTGAGCAATAAATGGTATTTCATGTAATTGTTTTTAATCTAAGATAACCTATTCAATTATACATGAAAAGCTTTGAAAAAATTATTAGTATGTTTAATGGACTCTCATAATTGCATCTATTCCTCTTTGAGGATGTTCAAAACGTCAATTCATTAATAATTAACTTTTTAATTTAATGCGAAAATACATGGGGGTTTCGACAATGTCATATTTAACACCAAATTTCTACATTATGTTAAACACTTATAATGTGAATATAAATCATAATTCTAATTAAGTTCATTAAATTCATTAATAAATAATCATTCTAAATAATACAATCTCAAAATGCTTTGATAAGTCCATAATGATATCGCTGTAGTTGGTGCATTTTTAATTAAAGAAACTAAAAAACCTTTATATAGACCTCTGATAGTTTCATTTCTAACAATTCTAATACCTGTTATTATAAAATTTGGATTATCTAAAACATTAATCTGTGAACGCTTTCTAATAACATCTAAAGGGAAAACAACAGTTTTAGCAAAGACACCTGCAATAAACCCACAGGTTGGATCAACTATTTGTTTATAAACTCCAATCTTATCAGAGACTATTCTTGCTGATTCATAACACCAAAACATTAATCCTGTATACAATGAAATTGAAACCAGTGCAGGTTGTAGACCTTTAAATAATGCCAATTTACCTTCATTTTTAAAAATTGATCTAACTGTGTTGGATATCTTACTAAATGTATGGCTTTCGTGAATAAATCTCGTTCTTAATAGATCAAATGGATATGATACAAATGTGCTTGTACAACCTGCTAATGTACCTAATATAAACGAATGTGTTGCTGGACCTGTTGGGATATTATATCTATGTTGTAGTGCTGATAGTTCTCTATTGTAAAAGCTATAGCTTGAAAATTGAACGGCTCCATAAATAATGTACATTATACAAGCTGGTACATTACCTTTCCATAAAGCACGAATTGATTCTTCTTTGGCAACAGTCTTCATCGTATTTATAATCCCCTTATACTTATTCTCGCTTATTTGTAATTGTAATCTAATCTTAACAACATCCAATGGTGCTGTGGACATTCTATTCGAATGGATTAGTATGTGCCGTAATAAAAGAGATGAGCTAACTTACCTAGCAACTAATCCTGATATAGAACCAGCTATTCCTGCAACAAATGGCGTAACTTTCGACCCACGCCGCAGTGGATCTCGGTGCCCAACTTCTTCACTCATTTAATCTCCTACTTCTATGCAAACCTTTAAGAGTTTCAAATTAACAACACCAAATAAATTTCGTCTGTATAGGTTTATTTTCGGGGTTTAATTACCTCGGAATTCATTCCACATTTTGAAAAATTTGAGCTCATCTCAGTACTAATTAATTATTGTCTTTAATGAGTGAGATTCTATCAGAAACGAGCATTTTAAGCAAAGTTGATGGGTCTGCCATTTTCCAAATCGATGGCACAAAGGTTATTGTGTCAGTTTCAGGCCCAATAGAGGCAAAAGCTAGACAGGAACTACCGACTACTGCTGTTTTAGAAGTTATTGTTAGAGCTGATATTGGTATTTCAGATACAAGAGAGAGATTAATAGAGGATAAAATAAAATCTGCATTATACCCTGTAATTATTGGCTCTTTGTATCCAAGACAAATGATTCAAATCACTGCTCAAATCTTGAATGCTGGTGAGACTGAAGATTATACAGTTAATGAAGTTTCTGCTATCATCAATGCTGCTTATCTAGCCCTTATAGATGCAAATGTTGCCTTAGAATCTTCTTTTGCTTCTGCTTCTTTCGCAATAACGCATGATGGCAATATTATCACTTCTCCTACAGAAGAACAATTATCAATCTCAAAAAGTTCGCATATAGTTTCATATGAATTAAAAACTGGTAATGCAACTCAAATTTTACTAAGTGATAGTATAGGAACTTTCACTGAAGAACAAATCTTACAAGTATTAGATATTGCTGCATTAGAAACTGAAAAAATTCACCAATCATTTAGAAAAACAATTCAATCCAAAATTGAAAAAGATTTTATTTGGAGATTTTAATTTAACGAATTTGTATATTGAAGAAAAATTAATAATTTAAATACATGTGTAATTAATTCAACTTTCTAATCTATTTATAATTTTAAACGTTCTAAGTTAGCAATGGTAGCTTCAAAACCTTCAATTTCAGCAACAGCATTATCTAATCTATCTTGATTTTGTTCTTGAGCTTCTTTTGAAGCTTTAGTAGCATAATCTTTACTGCTTATAGTTTTTTCAATGGCTTCTTTTGATCTAATAGATTTATCTAATTTCTTTTGGGCTTTAGCAATTTCTGCATCAATATCGACATGACCTTTAACTAATAAGTGGACGTTAATACCTGGAGAAACGGCTTGTAAAATAACACCTTCTGGAACCTCAGATGCTGCTTTAACAACTTCAATTGAATCAATAGCTTTAATCAATGAAACGATAGATTCCTTTTGGGTGCTAACTGAATTGTATTTAGTTTCATCGTTAACTTCAACAAAAACTTTACCATTCTTCAAAATACTGTATTGAGATAATAATGAACGAGCTTGACCAGTAATATCCAAGATAGTTTCATAATCATCAGCAGCCTGTGGATTTGAAAATTCTTGTTTAAATGTTGGGTATTTAGCTTTAACAATAGTTGGAGATGTTTCAGTTTCACGTTTTGGTAATCTTTGCCATAATTCTTCTGAAATAAATGGCATAAAAGGATGGATTAATTTCAAGGCACCTTCAATTGTAGTATATAATGTATCTCTTGCTGATTTACGTTCTTCTTCAGTACCTTCTAAGATCAAAAATTTGGAATTTTCAATGTAGACATCACATAATTGATACCAATATTCATAAATAGCTGAAGTAGCTTGGAAAAATTCACGTTTATCTAAGTTTTCAGTAACTGATTTAGCAGTTTCATTATATCTGTGTAAGATCCATTTTTCAACTAAAGCTTCTTTACCGGATAAACCTTCAACTGCTGGTGGTTTATAATCGTCACCTAATCTTAATAAAGCAAATTTAGTGGCTTGATAGATTTTGTTACCGAATTTTCTGTAACCTTCAACACGTAAAATATCTAAATTGATGTCACGACCACCAGTACTGTAAGCACATAAAGCAAATCTTAAAGCATCAGTACCACATTGTGGGATACCATTTGGATATGATTCTTTTTGACCAGCTTTGGCTCTTTCAATTTCGGCAGCAGCTAAATTACCATTTAATAATTGTTGATGTAAATCTTCTAATGAAATACCTCTAATGACATCAGTTGGGTCGACAACATTACCTAAAGATTTAGACATTTTTCTACCTTGAGCATCACGAACTAAAGAATGACAGAAAACTTCTTTAAATGGAACTTGACCAGTCATTTTAATACCTAATAAAATCATTCTTGAAACCCAGAAGAATAAAATATCCCAACCAGTTTCTAACATTGACCATGGATGGAATGTTTTTAAATCAGGAGTTTCTTTTGGCCATCCTAAAGTTGAAATTGGCCATAAACCGGAAGAGAACCATGTATCTAGAACATCTTCATCTTGATGTAAGGTGTAGTTCTTACCAGCAAATTTTAATTTTGCTTGTTCTTCAGCTTCAGCTAAGTTTCTACCAGAAACCCAGTAATTACCATCAATTCTATCATTTTCTTCACCTTCAATTTCAACGAAATAGACTGGACATCTATGACCCCACCATAATTGACGAGAAATACACCAATCTTGAATATTTTCTAACCAATGGAAATATTCAGATTCTGAAGATTTTGGAGTAATAGTGATATCACCATTTCTGACAGCAGCAATAGCATCTTTGGCCATATCTTTTTGAGCAACCCACCATTGTGGTTTTAATAATGGTTCAATAACATCACCAGATCTTGAACAGATTGGAATAGTCATTTCATTATCTTGTTGTTCAATTAATAAACCTTTTTCTGCTAAAGCTTCGATAACCTTACTTCTAGCATCGAATCTTTTAATACCAGCCCAGTCACCACAGTTTTCATTTAATTTACCGTCATCAGTTAAAATGTTAATAAATTCTAAATTGTTACGTTTACCGGTTAAGTAATCGTTATTATCATGAGCTGGGGTAATTTTAACAGCACCAGTACCGAATTCCATATCAACGGCTTCAGAATCAGTAATAATTGGGATCTTTCTGTCTAAGAATGGATGTAAAGCAAATTTACCATGTAGGTGTTTATATCTTGGATCTTCTGGGTGAACAGCAATACCAGTATCACCGAATAAAGTTTCAGGACGAGTAGTTGCAACAATAATTTTTTCATCAGAGTTTTCAATTGGATAAGCAAAAGAAGTTAAAACACCAAATTCAATTTTTTCATCGTAACCTGGGACTGATAACAAAGTTTTAGCTTTAACATCTTTGTTATCAACTTCTAAGTTTGATAAAGCAGTATTTAATTTAACAGACCAGTTAACTAATCTTGAGGCTCTATAAATAACACCTTCACGATGTAATCTAACGAAAGCTTCAACAACAGATTCTGATAATTCATCACTTAAAGTGAAAGCTTCTCTATTCCAATCATAAGACGCACCTAAGCTTTTGAATTGAGTTTTAATTTTGTCATGATAAACATCTTTCCATTCCCAAACTTTTTGAATAAAAGCTTCACGGCCTAAATCATGTCTTGAGATATTTGATTTAGCTAATTGTTTTTCAACAACAGATTGAGTAGCAATACCCGCGTGATCGAAACCTGGTAAAAATAAAACTGTCTTACCTCTCATTCTGTTAAATCTGATTAAAGTATCTTGAATAGAAACAGTTAAAGCATGACCAATATGTAAAGCACCAGTGACATTTGGTGGTGGGGCTGGAATACTGAAAGCACCTTCTGGTTTGATTTCACCATTTGGACCAAATTCTGGTTCAAAGAAACCTTCTTTAGTCCACCATTCATACCAAGAGCTTTCAACAACTTTTGGATCATAAGCTTTTAAAGCTGGATCATCCAAACTAACCAAAATCTTTTTTTCACCAGGAACTGTGGCATCAATAAATTCCGGAATTGGTTCAGCAACTTTCTTTTCTTTCTTTGGTTTAGCTTCTTTAACTGCATCAGTTTTTTTAGCTGCAGCTTGTTTAGCTTTTTTAGCTTCAAATTTAGCTAGTTTTTCTGCTTTTTTACGTTCTTTTTCCAACTCTTTTTCAGTTTTAACTTTAACTGGAGCTTCACCACTTTCAGATGCAGCTGGAGCGGCGGTTTCAGTTGGTTTTTCTGGAATTGGAGTTTCAGCTGGATTACTCATCTTGTTTAAAAGTCTAAAATTACTATGTAGACCTCTTTGGATTAAAGATCTTTTTTGTCTGAAAACGGGAGGGACCAGTTGAATATTGATATGTCTTGATATAAACAGCAATGACATGCAATAACACCAGAAACTTTAGTTTAACAGTGTAAGTTTTTAGTTTTTTTGTTAACTCTTTTTAACAGTGAAAAAATCAAAACTTTTTTTCTTTCACAAAACTCCGGGTGACGAAGATGAGTTTTTTGATAATTTTATGTGACAAAATAAATTTTTATAAAATGTTAACACATTATGTCTTTAGAAGAGGATCTTCTTCGAGATTTGGATAGTGATTCTGATAGTAGTAATGATTATGGTATTTTGAGTGGTGTTGCATCTTTGGAAGATGGTGATGGTGATATTAGTATGGGAAATAAGGTACTCGATGAGGTACCTCTTGATCAAATAGAGTTGGATAAAATTCAAGATTTGGCTAAATCATCTCAATTATCGATTAAATTAGAACCAATTATACAACAGATAGATATATATATGGATAAGCTTATCTCAAAGAAAGATGAAAGTGACTTTTTATTAAGTGTTAATGATTTAGCAGTTGAAATAACTAATGAAATTGAAATCATTCATAATTATATTAAACTTCATTATGGTAAAAGATTTCTAGAATTGGAATCTTTGATACCCAATCCTATTGAATATAGTAAAGTTGTTAAGATATTAGGAAATTCACTTGAAATTAATGATGGTGATTTAGCTTTCATCAGTAAAGAAAAGATTTTGGTTTTAACAATGTCAAGCTTACAAGCTAAAGAAGAAACAAAACTATTAGCGAGCGATGAACTAGACAGTATATTTAAATCTTGTGATTTATTGCTAAAGCATGAAGAATCTAAGATTAAAATAAATCAGTACATTTCATCAAGATTAGCAGTGTTTGCACCAAATGTAAGTGCAATAGTTGGTCCTTCCACGGCTGCACAGTTTCTTAATATAGTTGGTGGGATAAATGGATTAGCAACTGCACAACCAAGAAATATTCCATCAATGGGTAATAAGAGAACAATTGGTCTTGGTTTTGGTAATAATGGAGTTAGGCATGAAGGATATTTATTTTACAGTGATATCATTCAACAAACTTCACCAAGTTTAAGAGTTCAAGCAATGAGGAAAGTGAGTGCTAAACTAGTTCTCGCTGCAAGATTTGATATACACAGTAGTTCACCAGATGGTTCATATGGTTTAAAATTAAGAAAAGAATTGAATGAAGCAATAGAGAAATTAGAAGAACCACCTGAAGTTCAAGCAATAAAAGCATTACCAATTCCAAAAGATAGACCTGCTAAAAAGAGAGCAGGTCGAAAATTAAGAAAATTAAAGCAAAGATATGAAAGCTCAGATTTTAGAAAACTACAAAACAGAGTTGAATTTGGTAAAAAGGAATCAACAATCATGGATACCTATGGAGAAGAAATTGGTTTAGGTATGACCTCATCGATTGGAAACGTTAAACTAAACCAAAATACAAGAGCAAAACTATCAAAAAGTATGAAAAATAGACTGGAAATGTCCAAAGCTTCAGATGATCTATTTAACAACGATTTGATCAACTTAAAAGGTAAATAAACTCAATAAATGAAAAGTCATAAATTCCGGTCATAGATTTGGTGTCATTTCCGATCGAATCTTTCCGAATTTGGAAATTTGTAAACAAGAAAAATTCACAAAGAAGTTTAAACACATTTTTTCTTAGTCTTCTTCTTTAATTTCAAAATCTTTTAGAAAGGAGAAACAAACTGAAACGGACTTGCTGGATAGAGTACAAGGATGGTTGCTAATTTTTTCAGTAATAGAATGAACAAAGGAGGTCATCCAGTGGAAGATTTAACTAAAAATATGGAATCGCTTCAATTTAAATCTGGAAATCCTGATAAGTTCAGCTTTGAACCAAATTCACCAAACAATAAGGAAAATGCACCTTTAGATAATGCATCCTATGGTAAAAATAATCAATCCCAAATAGCTTCCCCAAATTTTTTAAGATCAAAACGTTTGGATCCTAGAAAATCTCAAAAGCAAAAGAGGGCTGTAAATGTTTGTCAAATGTATTTTCTAGATTATTATTGTGATTATTTTGATTATGTTATAACTAGAAGGGAAAGAAGTAAGACTGTTTTAGAAAGTATTCATAGATCAAATTCACCAGAAATGGAATGGAAGGCTTATATTAATAGTGAAAGTAAAAATTTAAGAAAAAGAAGATTAAAACCAAAAAATAAAGATTTTGAAATCATTACTCAAATCGGCCAAGGTGGTTATGGTCAAGTTTATTTATCAAGAAAAAAAGATTCAAAAGAAATTTGTGCTTTAAAAGTTATTTCAAAATCAATGATTGTTAAAATGAATGAAACTGAGCATTTATTAACAGAACGTGAAATTTTAGCAGCTTCAAGAAGTGATTGGTTAGTTAAGCTTTTATATTCTTTCCAAGATGCAGAAAGTGTGTATTTAGGTATGGAATATGTTGCCGGTGGTGATTTTAGAACTTTGTTAAGTAATTGTCGTACTTTAGCTCCAGTCCATACAAGATTTTATTTAGCTGAAATGTTTAGTGCCTTGAATGATTTGCACAAGACTGGTTTCATTCATAGGGATCTAAAACCTGAAAATTTTCTAATTGATAATAAAGGTCATTTAAAATTAACTGACTTTGGTTTGGCTTGTGGTACAATTGCAGATGAAAGAATCCAATCAATGAAACTAAGGTTAGATAAATTTGATGCTGCTGTTGCAACTAACTCAATGAATACGATCAATAGATCATTGCATGAAAGAAGACAAATATATCAAAGACTAAGAGAATCTGACTTAAATTATTCGAAATCGGTTGTTGGTAGTCCAGATTATATGGCTATCGATATTGTTAAAGGGTATGCCTATGATAAAACTGTTGATTATTGGTCATTGGGTTGTATGTTATTTGAATGTCTGTGTGGGTTCTCTCCGTTTAGTGGTGAATCAACTGAAGAAACATATTCAAACTTAAAAAATTGGAAAACTTATTTTGTTAGACCAAAAAATTCAGATGGTACATATGTATTTAGTGATAGAACCTGGGATTTAATGTCAAGATTAATCAATGATAGTCAAAACCGTTTAAAAACCTTTGAGCAAGTTCAAAAGACAAATTATTTCCAAGGTGTTGACTTTTCAACTTTAAGAAATAAATCACCACCGTTTATTCCATCTTTAGATTCTGATACTGATGCTGGTTATTTTGATGATTTTGAAGATGAAGCTGATATGGCAAAATACACTGAAGTTTTCAATAAACAAGCCCATATTGAAAAACTAGCAAGTAAAAGTAATATTAAACCTCCAAATTTTGTTGGTTTTACATTCAAACATAAAGGTGAAATTAGTCAAATGAGATCCATGTTTGAATCTACTCAAAGAGATCCATTCTCCACTTTATATTAATTTTATTTGATTTTTCAATGTGTTTTTGCATTTTTTGGTTTTTGATGGTGATATATACCGTTTTATAATTCGGTTTGGAGTTTTTTTACAAATTATACCAGGTTTATGTGTGTTTTTTTTGTTATTATTTATTATTGTAAGTTCTATAAATTTTGAGAGACATCAAATGAAGCATAATTTTTTTTAAAAGTTTCTGTTTCAATTCTTTCTTTATCTTCTGATTGTAAACAATGATCCCATTTAACTCTTTTTGGAGTTTGTAAAAGATAAGCTAAAACACGACGACCAAATTGCAAATCCAGAGGCTTTTCAGGATCAACATAACTGAAATATATCGTATGTTTTTCAATTGATTGATCAAATACTTGGAATTGGACATAGTCTTTTTTGGAATTAATTGCTTTTAAATAATTTTCATCGTTTGAATCCAAGAATTTTTCAAATTTAAACTCTGTGCATTTTTTATATCTTTTATTGTTTAATTCTGAATTTTTATTAAGGAAAATTTCAAAATCAATTAAAAAATCCTGTGCAATTGGGAAGACTTGTATATGAAAATGAACAGAATCTGATTTATTAATTTGGAAAAAAATTGTTGATAAATTGAACGTGGCAAAAAATTTAATTAATGAAGATTGGTACCTTAAAATTTCATTGTATAATGAAGTCTTAATAACTGATTTATTTTCTTCATTTGGTTCCAGGTTTGCAATGTGCTCAATTGGTATAATTAAGCAATGACCAGAGAATTTCATTAAATCTGTTGGTTTTGTTAATGGCCCTTTTGCAACTGTTAAGTATGCATGTTCACCAATTGATATTATCATATGAGATTGTAATTTTGGATTACTTAAACAGAAAAAACAGTTTTCTGGTGCAACAATTTTCCTTTTTGATTTTTTAATCTGGGTTTTTGATTCATCATAATCTAATTTACGTTTCAATTCATTTTTCTTTAATTCGATTGCAATATTATATGGATTTTCTGTTAAATTTTTTGGAATTGATTCAATTAGATCTTTGTTTAAATTAAATGCGTATATCCATTTTTCAGTACCACCATATTTTCCAATACTAATAAACCTTGTAACACGATCATCATCCCATTGGAATGGATTCCTTTCAAAAAATTTACCGGCTGAGGACCCACAAGCAAAATGATATTTTGGTTTTGAAGCTTCAACAAATTTGTCAATATTTGAATTTGACAAAAATAATTTATTTTCATCGGCAATTACTTTGGGCCATTGAAATGTAATTAATATATCTAACTGTGAATTATTAAATAGTTTCAATATATTTTCAGATTCTAAAGATAAATATTCTTCATCACCATTAACGAAACCAACTTTTATATCATCTGTTGTTGTGAATATACCATGCTTTCCTAAATATGTTAAATTCTTTTTAGAATTACTTTCTAATTTATTTGATAATTCAGTACCATTTGTAAAATAAGTTGATATATCAAAGGAAGAATCCGTTGAATTTAAACTATTATCTGTGTTACCAACCAAAATTAAAGAATCAAAAGGGCCTGATTTCTTATTAAGTCCATTAACTTTTGTTATTATTGTATCCAATTGTGAATAATCCGGGTGTAACACTAATCTAGGTTATGTTAGAATATTCATGCTCATAAAACTTTGAATAAATACATACATTTTGGGCATCTGTGAAAGATTTATTTAAAAAAAAGGACGTTGATATCAATAACAATACTAATAGCTACAAGAAATTTGTAGATTTGCTTATTCTCTATAGTCTTTTGAAATATATCCCAATTAAAGAGATTAATGCAATAATTTACAAGTTGAAAAAAATTTGACATTTCCGAGAATTTGTATGTGGTTAGAAATGAAATACAGGAAGGTTAAAAATGATTAATGTCCCGGTTAATTTTTTTAAAATAGGATTATACTTGGGATCTTGATTATGATTTACTTACATCAATTGAAAAAAATCATTTGAGTTAAACTTCAAATGGTTTTAATATTATTAATTGTCAAAGGAACAGAAATTATCTCTTTTAAGCTTGAAAAGTATCAAATTACATTCTCATGCGTGCTCATGCTATTCAAAGTATAAATTAGAAGTATTAATAAAGCAATAATCTGAGAATTAATTGATTCATCTCTAAGGCTTGTTTTAGATTTAACATTAAAATGAAATTATCGGCACTAGGATTCTTGGGAAGGACTTGGTCGGTAAAATTGGACCCTGAAATTATCTTCTACACAGCGAAATAAAAAAGTCTATTATAATCTTGTAATTCTTGAGAAATTTTGTAATTTTAATAAAACTAATTTAACTATTTAGTTAATATTATAGCAGCGTTATACCATCTTTAAAACTAATCTGTTTTTGAATTAGATTAATAACTATATTTTGGAAATTTTAATTGAAAGAATTCTAACTACAAGAGGATTCCGATACCTTAAGGAAATAAATGAGCTATTAATACGTAAATGAAATTTAGAAGGATCAATGAAGGCGATACACAATCTGAGGGTTCAATTCTACTAGAAAATATGTGCGGATTTATATTCTCATCGTTACAGTTCTAAATTTAACCATGTAATAGTAATTAAACAATTACATACAGATCAAGCCTTTATCTGAAATTTTTAAAAAACGCATACACAAACTCTCGGTCTTACCTTCAAAGTAGTTATCAATAGCTACTATTCTTAATTTTATAGTTTTCATCCCTCATTGATTCATAATCCATTTTTGCTGGAATAGACTCATTATTGGGGAAATTAATCTCTGTTTTTCACCAGTCATAAGATGAATAATTATATTCATTACCCATTGCTTCAGCTTGGCTAGCACATTCTATAGATTTTATAGGAGTTTAAGAAGAAAGTAGATACTTGTGGACCATCTCCACACTCTTCGGCAATAATTTTGTGTCAAAAATTTCATGCAGTTAGTGATACAGAAAGAATGTACACCCCAGCTCCATATTACACAGAGATTCGTAGCGTAGATACTAGCCTCCAATAAAGTCTTTAAATTTTGAGCACATAGATGGGTGCTGAAAGTTTATATACAACAATTACGATTGTGAGCTAATTAGAGCTGAAAGTTTAAAAACATCCACATGTAACAAGGGTGACTGGATTGCTATTATAAATATTAAATCAGGCTATGAATTAATTTTGAAGATATCTTAACGACTAATGATGCAACAATTCTGAATAATTAGCTAACTGGAAAGAGCTTCAAATAAAGTACAGAAAATCTCAAACTCTTTTCTTAGAGCTTGAACATCTACAACGTGCTTTGTAGAATCAGTTGCGTTACTGTCATGATTTACAATAATATTTTTGATTTTAAATTGTACATTTCATGAACGTTTTTCTATAAACTTAAAGTGAATTCAAAGTGAGATCTGAACACTAATCCAAAGTTGTAGGTTAATTGATAGGTTTATTCACGGCAGATAATATTGCTGAAATACACATAACAGAAGACAAATTCAAATTTTAATATCCAAAATTTAATCGTTCAGCAATTTCCAAATTGAAACTTTAAACTTTGGAACTTTATTAATGTTAAAAAATATATCGGACAACAAAAGAATATACGAAAAGCTTGAATCCGCAATTCCTGAATAAAACACCAAGATATTAAAGCTCTTTATAAATATACTAAGATTACAGACCTAAAAATACTTTACCTAAATTAGCTCGAGAGAGATTTATGTATCATTCTTGTACTAATGTATCACTATGCATCAATATTTTAATTAGAGTCTTAGAAAATATTTATGTGGTAGAAAGCTCAGCTCACCTTCGAGGCGCAAGCTGATGGGCATTGCTGCATGAACTACCAATAAGGTTCAGCTCAACATTGTGAGAGGCTACCAAGAAGTTTATGTTGATGATACTGTACAGTGGCTCACTTTGAGCCTTTCTATGACGGTAAATTGTATTGTAGACCACTACAAAAGTATTCGGTGTATATTTTTTTATTAGCACTTTACACACCTTTGAACTATAGTGATGAGTTTACATCATTAGCTTTAAGTTAAACTTGGCTGGCAATTGCGGACACAAGTCTCTTTTACATGGATGGTCTTCGTCTAATTTAATGGACCAGCATTTTCTTATTTTAGAACCCGATTCGGAAATTAAAATTAACAAATCCCGAAGAATTCAGGTACCAGGTACCTGATACAACTACAAATATAATTTAATTGAAATCTGTATTCCAACTAGAAACAAAATTAACATCGAAAGCAATGTTAATCAGGACAAATTTTGACCATAGAAGAGAATAAACAATGTAATTAAATAGCGAAAATGCAATTTGTATAGGAAACCCACATAAGAACCTTAAATAAAAATTAATGCTACTTACCCTTACCTAAGGGAAGCTGAAAAAATAATGAAACCATTGAAGACGAACAAAACAAATAAATTAATAGACAGTTAGAATGCTAACTATAATTGTCTCTTATTATACAGAAGGAAAAAAGCATATCAATCAACTTATAATAGGAAGAATAATAATGAACCTAAAGCTAATGAAGCACCAACTTGGACATTGGCAGCAGCACCAGTGTAGGTTGAGACAGTGGCTTCGGTTGAGGTTGAGACAGTGGCTTCGGTTGAGGTTGATTCAGAAGCTTCAGTTGCAGTTGATTCAGCAGCTTCAGTTGCAGTAGTCTTGGTGACGGTTTCAGTAGTGACACCAGTAGTAACACCAGAAGTAGTACCAGTGGTAGTGACAGTGGTAACAGTACCGTTAGTGGTAACAGTAGTAGTACCAGTGGTAGTTTCAGCTTCGGTACCAGTAGTAGTTTTTGTAGTGGTTTCAGTAGTGACACCAGCTTCAGTTGAAGTGGTACCAGTTTCAGTAGTAGCACCAGCTTCAGTTGAAGTGGTACCGGTTAATGGGCAATAAGTGGTGTAAGAGGTAACAGTACCTTCAACAGTGGAAGTAACGACAGTGACACCAGTGGTAGCAGTAGTTTCTGAGCAAGCATTGTTGGAACATGAAGTGATGGTGATAACAGTGGTAGTTTCGTCATCTTCAGTGGTGGTAGTGGTACCTGATAATGGACAGTAAGTAGTGTATTCAGTAACAACACCGTGGTTGGTGGTGGTAACAGTGGTAACACCGGTGGTAACAGTTGATGATGAACAAGCATTGTCTGAACAAGAAGTAGTGGTGAAAGTGGTGGTTGAGATGTCATCAGTGGTGGTAGTAACAGTAGAAACACCAGCTGATGAAGATGAGGATGAGGATGACGAGGAGGAAACAGCATCGTCAGCAATGACAGATGAGAATGAGTAAGTGGTAGTAGCTCTTTTAACTAATTTTTTAGTATCTGGAGTAGTAACAGTTAATGATGCAGAAGAAGAGTATGGAGCAGAACCTGAAGCAACAGCATAAATGGAGAAAGTAACATCTAAACCGGCTTCAATGTAATCTGAGATAGAAATTGCATAAGAATCATCTTCTACTGATGGTGAGTAAGCTAAAGAACCACCAACGTAAACTTCACAAGAGGAGAAAGTGTATGCAGAATCAATGTTTGAACCTGATAATTCAAGGTTTTCAAATGGACCATAAGAACCTGGTAAGAAGATTTCGTAGTATGGTTGACCGTCTAAAAGGTAACCAGTCATATATGGAGTTTCAACGGCTTCAGATGATGAAGAGACATCAGAGGAAGAAGATGAAATGATAAATGAATCAGAATCAGATGAAGATGATTCTTCAGATGATGAACTGATAGAATAAGTTGAGACATCAGAAGATGAAGTTGAGTTTGAGTATTGAGCTGAAGCAGCAGCAAATAAGGCTGTAACAATTGAAGTTTTAGCGAATGAAACCATATTTATTTGTGAAGAATTGAAAGAATATTAATAAGAGGAATCGCACGATTTATATATTCATTCATTTTGTATACGTTAAATATGGATTTCAAAGGTTTTCTAATTCAAGAACATCATGCAAGGTGGTGCATGATTCAAGCGGTTATAAATAAAGACATACATTTTTATACAGGTATGAATTTCTAAGAAGCTGAGGCGCGGTGTAAGAACCTTTCCGAATTAGTCATTTCAAATTTTGTGTATTTTGCAAACCAGATGAGTTCTATATGGAATGAGTTGGTAAGCATATTTTCCTAATATGCAATCAAAAATCGGGCGACATAACATCAATAGAACTGAAATTCGTGATATTTTATGCTTCTATGGCTATCTTCAATTCTTTGTAATCATCGTCAAAATCTTCTGTTGGCTCAATTACAGAAACATTGCTAATTTAGGTTTAAATATAGGCAATACAATAATTAGATATATGCTTTAAACTATAGGGAACAGCTGAGTATTCTACCACGTACATTGTGCTTTCAATGTACTTGGGGTACAGAAATGCATTCCATTATCAGGAACCAGATTCCATCCGGTACTAATCAAGAATGTGCATTGTGTATTAATGCGGATTTCTACCGTGTTTGTCTAACAAATCAAGGATTCAAGAGCTTGATATGGGAATGAACTTTGGGCACTTGAGGCAAGAAAAATCAAGGAACTTCGATCAACGACAATACTTTACCAATCGAATTGTTATATTAATGATTCAAAGTTTCTTTTAATAGTAAGATCGTGTTTTTATTTAGAGTGATTACAGTTTTGAGCATGTGGCCTAAATTATACTTATCAATAAAATACTCAGTACCTTCTTAATTGGGAAATCTCGATGTACAAGCTATGTTTAGCGATGAGCAGTGTTGATGTACGACGCCTTTTATGGAATAAGCTTAATTTTAATTTTGTAAGAAAAATCAATAAAAGTTCCAGATATAAGACAATAATAGGTAGTTATGGATGGGATTTTCAAGAAGCTATTTGCCAAACTCATAATATGCTTGTGTACAAAAAGTTTATCATGATATTACTAAAATCTTTTATTATATATTTAAAAAACTAGAATCCAAACTTCAATCTCTATACCAATGTGAACACGTTGGCTCAACTATGTAAATGATTTAGAATTATACTACATTTCAGGTTATTTAGAGTCCTATGAATACATTTAAGGTGTAAATTTCGAATTCTGATACTAAATTGGGAGGCTTTTATCATGCAATAAATCCCAGAAGCAGTTGCAGCGATCTAACCTTTTCCTAACCAAAAAAAAGTGTCAGTTCTGTATATATATAAGGAAAAAACAGAGAATGTGCTCGGTTTCAAGTAACAGTCTAGAATTTGAATCAACAAGACTTTCTTCCTTTAAATCCACTCAATTGATATCCAGATTCAAGATCAGACAATATGGAAATATTTAGATTAAACGAGAAAAGTCTTTGCATGTCTCAAAGTTCAATACTTCCGATTTTAAAAAGCACTGTATGATCAGATACTTATTCGATGACTTATCAATTAGAATATGTGATAGTCTTATTCAAGTTGGAAGTCTTTTTAGTGTGTAGCTGGTCGTATACTCCGTTACAAAATAATCAAAGAAAATACACTCAATAATAAATATACCCGAAACAATGGCTGATTTTTCTTCATCTATAAGAAAATATGAATTTCAGGAGAATAACAATTATTGAGATACTGATTTATGATATATACTTCCTAAGTTCTTTAACATTCAAATGTTAAACCAGCAAGCAATTACATCGCAAATCATTGATTGGGTTGCGTCTAGGCTATTGTTTAAAAAAGAAATGATGATGCACTTCAATAACTTCGCATAATAATTGATTGTAGCGGTAATTCTAATTCAACATTAGTTTCAATTTCTGTCCTACATACACAACATTACTTTACTCTTTTTAAAATACTTAATAATTAAATTGCATAGACTATACATAGGATGTTGGAATTCCCAATAATTTTACTGCATATAAGGGTGAAAATAATGTCAATCACTCAATTGAAATGTTCAGCATATTTTATGACTTGAAGATCAGTTCTATTACCACTATAGGCTTAAATTTACATTTCAATTCTTTCACCTGTACCATAGCTTTTATCTCTAAACCCTTTAGGTCTACAGTCTTATTAAACGAAAGCAGATGAACCGTTTACTGTAAATGTACAGAATAATTTTTTACTGCATATCCAAGAAAAAAATTACAGTTTCCCCTTACAGAATACAATTTCATACAATTACAAGCGCGAACGGATCGAATATGTATTCCCACTATTAAGAAAATACGTCAGTGTTGTACGCTTAAACCCCTCTACGAGATCCAAACTCTTATGGCAACCACAACTCTTTTTATTCCAAAATTTAAATACTGTAAAAAAATGTACATATAAAGGTTCCTTTTTGCTGCACGGGGCATGTAACTTGAAAGCTGTTTCAAGTTTTTATAAAATTTTCAAGAGCAGCAATAATGGAACTATATTAGCAATGCATTAGCTTAAGTACTTTACTAAAATATGACGAAATCAGGTATTGTACTCATCAAGAACTTTTACGTCGTTCATATTAATTCCGTTTTTTGAAATCTTACATTTAAAATTAGAACTGTCAAAATATTCTTTGCATAATGTATGGAGTTCCGGTGATTTAAGAATCGCTTTTATGGACTTTTAACTTGAATTTTGTAATTCAATGATACAATTGTGGTAGTAGAAATAACCGTATGAGGTTTTAAAGAACATATATGATAATCAATAATCAAATTCTATCACCTGAGATAAACTACTGAATCATATTTGGATGCATCTTCATTTACATTTGAAAATAGTAATAATTAAAATTTCAAGCACTCTCAAGTTTAGAAATTCAACTTTTATCCCACTTCTTAGTTCAAATTAGGCAAAGCTGATTCCTATTTAAGATTTTAAATCTGGTGTGGACCTTTTTTGTTATGTAGTAAATAGTATTTGAGATTTAGTGTCACGTACAGAAATTAGTATGGAAAGCATAATTTCAAATAAGAGATTGCATGTATTGTATAATGGCTCTCAGAAGCTTTCATTGATCGCAATGTCAAAGCATTATATGTATAAATGTGTCTTTGATGAGTATAACTGTCTTCACAGCTTCATTTTTTGAACAAGGATTCAGATTAAGGGTTCGTAGTTTGTAGTTCGTATGCATGATATCAAAAAAATCAACATGGTTTTGTGACAAATCATAATCAAGATTCCAGATTTCATAAGTTTACAAATAAAATATTCAATCCGACGTCTTATCTGGAAGTTTAGTTGTTTACATGACGCAATTAGGATGCTTGAAAGAACAGAAAATAAATAATTGTGCAGGAACCAATTGAGTAAAAAATAATACAAGCTGCTTACAGGTAATATTGAAGATTCATTTGTTTGCTTTTCCCAAATGCTTGTTTTTATTCAAATAGAACATTGCCTAGAATGCCTTTAACCGCGTTTTTATCTATTCAACAATCATTTCTGTTTGAAGTTGAAAGGCTAATTTTTTTAATCTTTTACTCACATTGAAGAGATCGACACATTGAACACATGACAGAAATCCTTAAACGTGCTCTTTTTTCATTTTGTATAATCTCTATTATAATCAAAAAAATGACTCAAAACTCTACATTTCGCTTTATTTCGAAAGCCGATTGGAGAATTTCAGAAGTTCAAAACGCATAATAATACTTGGGTCATTTTAGCCCATTATAGGTCAGCAATATATAATAATGAAATCGGATGCTTAAAAGGCTTTCTGAAAGCTTTAGAGTAGAATATAGATCACATACGAGAAATCATACAGCATCGATACTGACAACAATTTATATACAGGAAATTTATTATGTGCTTTACTAATTCTTGTTTTTTTCAGTCTTTGAAACAGACGACGCAATATTAACAATTTTTTTCAAATCACTTTTGACTGATTCTTTTGCAACCTTTGTTTGCCAAAATGGACCATGTTCTTGTCTTAATTTCTCACGATCGTTTTTTAGGATGTTTGATTGTTTTAATTTATCACTGAATGATTGACCTTTCATAGCATCTTCCAATGATTCTTTACCAAAAAGAACATCAAAAACTCTACCATCTCCCCAAAACCATGCATTTCTATCAACTATCCAATATCCTAATTTTTTTTCAGTTTCTTTTAAGAGAAAGAAAAATGTAGATTTATCGACTGTACCATAAACACCGTTATTAGTAAAAACCTTCGCCTTTTGACTTCTAACAATGTTTTCTAATGGGACAACATAAATTGGAGTTTTACCACCTGGAAACATTGGATGTGATGAAAATTTAATTTCTGGTTTTGGACGTGGAATATACCAAATTCTTCTAATTAATTTGGTTGGAAACTTTAATGCAATGTAAACGATACCAAATGGAATACCAGTAATCAAAAAACAAAGCCCTAATCGGCCAATAAGCATTAGCGTATCATTATCTTCTTTATATAGTTGCCAAACAGCTGAATAGCCCCAATCAATAAAAGTTAAGCCATATATAGCAAAAATAACAGCAAGGGCGCCACATGTTAGAAAATAAATCTTGTGTGATTCTGCTTCATATATTAATTCAGGTTGAAATTTTTGGGATAAGATCTCCATCATTGAACGTAATGGAGTATCAGCCGGGGATGGGACAACTGGCTTATGTGATAATGTAGTTGTGCTTTTCAATGGAAAGCTAGGTATACGTGATGCTATTGAATTTGATTGTTCTGTCTCACCAGGAATTGATTTATGTGTCTGATTTGGCTTTGCTATACTAGATTTAAATCTGACTAATGAACGCAAATTAGCGTTGCAGAATCTTAAATTAGGCTGTAATAATGAACGTCCACCAAGACGAGAAGCTGACCCCAGTAGAAACATGTCAAGTTCTTCCTTTTCAGTTTTTTAACTACTTTCATTTTACCGTAAGTTAAAAAAAAATCCATCGAAAAAAGATTACATAATCAGACAAACTTTGTATTGTGGATTCATTATTTATTACAATCTTTATTATTTCTTGTATTTCTTCTTTTTATTGTCTTTTTGGTCATTTGCCTTTTTCAGTATACAAGGATGCAAACCGATATATTTGCCTTGTAGTTCTCTAAAAGCTTTTAGATAATCATTTGGATCAGTAAACGATACAAATGCAAAACCCTTATTTGTATTCTTTGGTCCCATTGGTACTTCAACTTTTGCAAGACTAGCATATGGTGAAAATGCTTGATTTACTATCATGAAATTAGCATCTGGTCCAAGATTCCCCACAAATAAACGGAATTTGCCATGTTTTGTTTCTGATGAGTTTGATTCCAATGATGGTTTAACGTTGACATTATTCTTTTGTTGGGACAATAAAAAGGATTCTGGTCGCACACCTGAAGCTAAACGACGATCTGATGATTTAGAATTTGTCTTTGAGATTCTATTCCTATTTGACATTATTTTGTTAGAAGATAATATTTTTTTTCAAAAATTTAATGTTAGAAAAAAAATGTGAGGTTTTAAATAAATAAGATCTTTTCTATAAAAGAACCATTTAAGCACATAATCATTTCATTTGTTAATATAATGCTGTTTGGTAGATAAATTAGAGAATAATTTGTTACTACAGTGATTTTTTACAATAATTAATGACATTCATAAGAAGCCCAAAGTTAATAATAAATAATCAATCAAGAGACCCCATGAAACGATCAAACCGTATCCTATATTAGCAGTGAAGTATTTCCAACAATTTGCTGGATCATCTAAATCAACCTTTCTTATCATATTAATTAACTTGTAGGCAAAAATACCACTACCGATAATAAAACCAGGCCCAGTAAGTCCTGCATTGATCCCAGCAGTCGCTAAAAGTGTCAATTGAGCTGCTGTTAAGCCAGTAAAGATTTTTTTGGATTTATCACCCCAAGCTAATGCAGTTGATTTAATACCTGCTTTAATATCAAACATCTTATCTTGATGAGCATAGATTGTATCATAAGTCATGGTCCAGCAATAGGATGAGAGAAACAAAGGAATCATAACATTCCAGTCCCAAAGTCCCATTGCTGGAAATCCTAATAATGCACCCCAATTGAATGCTAATGCCAAAACTGCTTGTGGGTAATATGTAAATCTTTTGAACAGTGGATAAGTACAAACTGGTAACAATGATGCAGAGCCTAATAAGAAGCAATCTAATGGTAATGATAAGATAACACCTAAACCTACACCCAATTGAGCACCAAGAAATATTTTAGCTTGTTTTGGTGTAACTCTACCACTTGCAATTGGTCTTTCAATTGTTCTTATAACTTTATCATCAAGATTTCTATCTAATAAATCATTAATAGTGCATCCAAAACCTCTCATAACAAGTGCACCAATACTAAACATTGTAATTGTGAATGCAGTCAAACCGATTGGTGCAGAAGTTTGAATGGCTGCTATAAAAATTGACCATGTGCATGGAATCAATAACAACCAAGTACCGACAGGTTTCTCCAGTCTCATAAGTTCAGCATATGGAATCCATTTTTCAGGAAGTTTTGAGACGTATGGACCAAGACCTTTCAAACGAGTTTCAGCTGCTTCTTTACGTTGTTCATCAGTGAATATATTAGCAGCCGTTGTGATTGAAGCAGGTTTAGGTAATTTCGTACTGCTAAATCTTTTGAATAGCAAAGATGTAGATTGGAACTTAATTGGATTCACTGATTTATTAACCAATGAATGGAAAGTCGTTCTTTGAAGTATAAGTTGACGGAACATTATTTTACCTTTAATTCTTCACTAAACACAAATCCAATCAAGAAAAAAGTTAAGAATATAGAATGGAACTCAGATTATCACTAAGACTTAAAATCTATCTTAATTGGGCAAACAATTTAAAGTAGTAATTGATTAAATCTTAATTTACGTTAAAACGTACAAATCCGACTGGTGTAGGGTAAAAGGGAATCACGTGAAAATCACGTTTTATAATTTTAATTGTTTTTTTTTCGTGTCGTCGTTTAACTTCATCTATAATATCAACAATGTCTGTTTATACTGCTACCACCACAGCACCAGTTAATATCGCCGTACGTGTTATAACTGTTTTTCAATTGGAACTTTTACTAACGAATGCAGACCTTAAAATATTGGGGTAAAAGAGATAAACAATTAAATCTTCCAACCAATTCATCAATTTCTGTTACTTTAGATCAAAATGATTTGCGTACTTTGACTTCTGTTGCCACTGCTGCCGAATTCACAGAAGATAAGCTTTGGTTAAATGGTGAAGAAGCTCCATTATCTTCAGAAAGAACTCAGAATTGCTTAAAAGATTTAAGAGCTTTGCGTGCTGAATTAGAATTATCAGACGATTCATTGCCAAAGATCTCCACTTGGGGTCTTCACATAGTCTCAGAAAACAATTTCCCAACTGCTGCAGGTTTGGCTTCATCAGCTGCAGGATTTTCAGCTTTAGTCGTTGCAATTTCAAAACTTTATAAATTACCACAATCAAGCTCAGAAATTTCTAAAATTGCCAGAAAAGGCTCAGGTTCTGCATGCAGATCTGTTTTTGGTGGTTATGTTGCTTGGGAAATGGGTGAATTAGAGGATGGTTCTGATTCAAAAGCTGTTGAAGTTGCGCCATTAGAACATTGGCCAAATTTAAAGGCTACTATCTTGGTTGTCAGTGCTGACAAAAAAGATACACCATCAACGAGTGGTATGCAGACAACCGTTCAAACCTCTGATCTATTCCAATGGAGAATCAAAGAAGTTGTTCCATTAAGATTTGAACAAATGAAAAAAACCATTTTGGATAAAAACTTTAAAGAATTTGCAGATTTGACAATGAAAGATTCCAATTCATTCCATGCAACTTGCCTAGACTCTTTCCCTCCAATTTTTTATTTAAACGATACTTCTAAAAAGATCATCAAATTAATTCATTTAATTAATGAATTTTATAATGAAGTCATTGCAGCTTATACTTTTGATGCTGGTCCAAATGCTGTTATTTATTACGAAGAAGAAAATGAAGATAGATTATTTGCATTTTTATATAAACTATTTAACAAAGTCGAAGGTTGGGAATCAAAATATTCAAATGAAGATTTAATCAAATTTAATTCAAAATTCGAAGAAATGAAATCAAAAATCAACTTCCAATTAGATGACGAACTTTACAAAGGTGTTTCGAAAGTTATTCTAACTAGAGTCGGTGGTGGTCCTCAAGACACTACTGAATCTTTAGTCAATGAAAAAGGTTATCCAAAATTTTAAAACTTTCATTTCTATAAGAGTTCTTTTTATAATTTAGCTAAAAAGTTAAGAGAAATAATATAATAATTGGCATTTATATCAAACATCGTAATACAGCAATTTAGTAAAATCAAACATCAAATTAAAAATACACAGCATGATATTTCTTTTTTTTTTAAATCACAAAAACATTAAAAATGTTTATAATTTGAATTTATTTTAATTTTATTTTATTTATTTTTTATTTTTAAATTGAATACTAAAACAATATCATCATAACAGTTATTAAAACAAAAAAAGCCAAATGGACAAAAAATCAAAGTACAAAAAGGAGATAAATCAATCAAGATTTTTTTTTAAAACAAACCGGTGTTCTTTAAGCTTGAACTTTATTCCATCTCCAAACTCTAGCTTTACAATCACCACTACCTGTGGCAAACATACCAGCACCTTCGATGGCTTTGTTAGCAACAGAAACACTAATGACTGAATTTCTATGACCTTGTAACATTAATAATGGAGAACCAGTTTTCTTTTCCCAAAAGATAACACCACGATCTTTTGAACCTG
Source organism: Millerago galiae (assembly GCA_030568845.1). NCBI lineage: Eukaryota > Fungi > Ascomycota > Saccharomycetes > Phaffomycetales > Phaffomycetaceae > Millerago > Millerago galiae. Next base: position 201,714 of record JAJMIZ010000014.1, on the reverse strand, counting down.
ATAAAATATATTCAGAATCTGGAGAAGAGCAGACAGAAAGAACAAAATCTTTATGACCAACATAAGTGACTTCACAGGCAGTAACATTTTTAGTAGCTGAAGCACCAGCTGCACCACCATTAGCATCATTACCAATTTGTTTTAAAGACCATAATTTAACAGTTCTATCTAAAGAACCAGACGCAACCTCAGAACCATCAGAAGTAAAGGCAACAGAATAAACAGAATCTTTATGACCAGTACCTGCTTCATTTTCGGAATCTAATCTTTCAACTAAGAAACCAGTTGAAGAATCCCAGACCCTAACAGTTCTATCTAAAGAACCTGCGGCAATTAATTTACCATCAGGGGAGACAGCAACTGTTGTAACACCATCTTCGATTGATAAAGTTAAAGAACATTGACCGGTATTTAAATCCCAAATTCTAACAGTTCTATCACCAGAACCAGAAACTAATCTTGAACCATCTGGGAAGAAATCTAAAGAATAAATATCTTGTTCGTGACCTTTTAAATATTTGGTAATTCTTCTAGTTGATAAGTCCCAAATTCTGATAACTTTATCCTCAGCACCAGTTGCTAAGTATTTACCATCTGGAGAGAAACAAACAGATCTAATATATAAATCAGCACCTGCAGCATTACTATCATTATTTAAAATATTATCGTCATGGAGTTTAGCGACTAATTCACCAGTTTGAACACCATAAACTTGAGTAGTTTTGTTACAACCAGTTGCTAAGAATTTACCATCATTTGAAAAACGAACACAGCAAACAACTGAAGAATGGTCTAAAGAATGAACTAATTCAACATCAACAGTCTTTGGTAAAGCTGGATTGTATAATATGTAATATTCAGCTTGCATTTTCTTTAAATGAGCAGGAACTGATGAAGCATCTAAATCTTGTAAAAATGGAGGGATTTGTTTATCATGAGCAGCTCTTTGATTAACTGGAACTAAAGAATTATTAGCAGCTGGCACAACGGCAGTTGAGTTTGTAGTTGTAACTGCTTGAACTGGAGAAGCTGCTGCAGGAGTAGCTGAAGCGGAAGTGGCTGATTGAACAGCAGGTATTTGTGGAGTCTGTGTAGCTGGTTGAACTGGAGGTAAAGCAGTTGAAGCAGAAATTGGTTCAATTTTTGCCTGTCTTGGAGAGGCTTGAACAGCAGCAACGGAAGGTAATTGTTGAACAGCTTGGGTAGGAGGAGGTAATTGTTGATGAGATGGGACAGGAGGTAATTGAGTTGGAGCAGATGTTGGGAATTGTGCTGCTGGTTTTGGTAAGCTGTTTGAACCATTTGATAAAGAGCCAGCGATATGAGGTTGAGGAGGCTGTTGATGAGCATGGACTTGTGGTTGTTGAATAGAAGCTAACTGTCTATCTTTTAATTCTAATTCATTTTTTAATCTATTAATTTGGTCTTCATAAGCTTCTTTGATTTTTCTATGAGCCATTTCTAATTCATAGACTGTTTGTCTAATTTGTTGCATTTCACTTGTTTGTTGGGTGAATTTTAAATCGAACTCATTCTTGTGTAATCTAAAATTGGAAGCTTCATTGTTGACGTTTTCAAATTCTTCCTTAATGGCTTCAAGAAGCTCATTGAGTCTTTGATAAGATTGAGGTCTTTGCTGGTAAGACATTGTTATACCAAACTGGATATACTTGTTTTAAAAAAAAGTAAGGGTTTTAGTTTGGGGGAAAAAACACTAAACAAAAGTGGCACTATAAACCTAACTGGATACCGAATGTATACTATGAGATACTAATGTGACCAGACGCGTACAAGAAAAACAAAATCGAAGTCAATTAAAGATTTCTTGGGTTGTTTTTTTGTTGTTTTGTTTGCTTTTTAACTTAAAATAACAGTTGTTGACTTTTTTTTTTCAATTTTGTCTTTTTTTTTTTGATTGTTTTTTCGTTGATACTTTTTCTACCTGCCAAGACAAATTTGCCTAATTCGCATGATTATGCATCCTGGATTCGCGGAAAAAGAAACGTGTAGCATTCGCGGCCTCGAGTCTCTTAAATTTTTGGTCGGATTTAGATATTGTCATGTGACTGTTCTAATTCAAGTAATTTCCTATTCAGGTAGTTTATCTTTGTTTTTGTTTTTGTTTTTTTATAATTTTTTTTTATTTACTTTAATAAATCACATAATGCCTCCAAAGAAACGTGTTGGAAGAACTTCTAAGAAGAAGGATGTGGTAGCTAAGGAACGTGAGTACCCTTTTTATTATGTCAATATGTCAATTCTTTTTACTGATGTTGAAAATAGCAGCTAAGAAACGTACTAGAATTTCTAGAGCCAGAAGTTCTCCAATTGTAGAAGCAGATACTTCAGATGAGCCAGAATTAGAATTAGAATCAGAATCAGAATCAGAATTAGAATTAAAAAAAGAAAAAATAGTGAAAGAGGAAACTCCAAAAAGAGGTACTTCAAGAAAATCAACCGTGTTATTAGAATCAATTAAATCAGCATCAACTCCACTTTCTCCATTAAAAAGACCATCCAACATACATTCAAGAATACCATCACCAATAAGAAAGAATTTAAACTCAAGATTAAGTGAATCTATAGATTTAAGTAAAGTACAATCAGCATCGATGAATGCTTTTCAAAATAAAAGTTTACCAAAATTAAGCTCTATAATAGATGATTTAAGATCAACAAAACAAGATCAAATATTTGATAAATATAGAAGCTCAATGGATTTACAATTGCATGCAGCAAAAGAATTGATATCAAGCTTAACAATTAAAAATAATCAATTGGAACAGGAGTTAATTGATACAAAAGTCTTATTAGCAGAAGAGACCAAGCCTGAGACTCCCTCAAAACAAGCAAACCAATATAATGAGCAAGATTTTATTGAGAATGAGTTAATTTTAGATATGATGGAACAAGTAGTTGGGTTGAGAATTCATAAAGTTGAAGATACAGAAGATGCTTTATTTTTTAATTGCTCTCAATCTGGTAAAAATGGGGTGCTCGATTATAGGTTAACTATCTTGAAAGAAGATTCTTCAGAAATCATATATTCGCCATTACAAAGTAAAGAAAGCACTGAAGAACTAACAAGTTATCTACCTGAATACTTTTTTGATGATTTAACTTTCCCACTGGATACTTTACAGCAATTCTACCATAAAATTTACAGAGGTTTAAATAAATAACCTTTTACTTAATGAATCCTACATATATTATTGTAAGCCTATTTAAGTTTTAAATCACCTTCTTCTGTTATAAAGATTCTTTTCAATAAAATTTTCTTATCGTCTTTTGATAATTTCTTTAAAACTTTGGATAACCTTTGGTTTTTATGTCTAGCCAAATCAACAACTTCTGATTTTTTACCCTTTTTGAGATCAGTATTTTTGCTTTCATCTTTGCTTTCTTTTCTTGATTCTTCTTTAGGTTCTTCTTTAGTTTCCTTTTTAGTCTCTTTAACTTTTAATGCTGCTTTTGGTGCTGGAAATGCTTGATCTTGTTTCTTTTTTGGTCTGTATAATGCGCCTTGATATTTTTGGTCTTCTGTTATACATTGAGTATGTTGTCTATAATCGGTACCATTGAAAGTTGTTGAACAATCAATACAAGTGAAATAAGCACCATAACATCTAGAGGTATGTTGATCTGCTTTCTTTTTAAGCATAGATTCGTTACAGACTTCACAACTGAAAGTGACCATGTTTAAATGATTTAGTTTTTAGTATGGAAAAAATTTTTGTGACAATAATTTTTTTTCTTTCTGGCGATGCCCGATGAGTTTCTTGTTTAGGCTACAATTTTTTGAATAATTTTATTGTACACACATGTTAAAGTTCTTTTTGTTCTATTCAAATCGCTAAAAGTGCTTATTCTTCTAAAGTAACATAATTTGATGGGAATAAACCTTTGTCACCAGATTCGGTTTCTCCTAGCCACCAATCATCATCAATAAAATCAAGAATTGTTATTTTATCACCTTCTTTGAAACTCAACTCGTTACCTTCGGATGCATCATAATCATATTCAGCAATAGCAGTATATTGCTTTTCAGTTTCTTCCTCTTCTTCAGGTTCTGGTACTTCTTCTTCCTCTTCTTCCTCTTCTTCAGGCTCAGGTACTTGTTCAGGTTCGGAGGCTTCTTCTTCTTCCTCTGGTTCTGGTTCTTGGACTTGTTGACGAGCAGATGGTGGTGGGAATGCTTTTCTTGGGACTTGGTGTTTTTCTTCTTCTTCTTCTTCGACTTCTTCAGTATGTAATTGCTCAAATTTTGATTTCAAGTTTGAAACACTTTCTTCATGTTCATCATCAATACCTTCGGCTTCAGTAGTTGATACCTCAACAGCTGGAGCAGAGCCACCTTGTTGTTTTAATTTCTTTTCAGCCCAAAGTTGAGCAGGAGTCTTACCATTTTCAGCACCAAAACTTTTTGAGATACCACCAACTAATTTATCAGATTTTGAACCAAAAGTTGAAGCAGGAGTTGGAGCTTTAGCAGTGAAGTCAGCAGGTTTGGTTTTTAAGAAGGCATCAAGTTCTTGATCTTTTTGTAATCTATCTTTTTTTCTTAATTCTTCGATTTCTAATCTTGGATCAATTTTAGCATTTTCAGCTTTAATAACTTCCTGTAAATTAACTTTACCAATTGGTTTATAAGCAGAAACATTTGGAGTCAAAGGCTTTTTAGTGAAATCTCTTTCTTCAAGTTCTGGTTCATTCCATTCGTCTTCCTCTTCAACTGGTTTTGAAGCTTTAACGAAAGGTTTTGGTTTAATGACTTGAGGTTCAAGAGGCTTTGGAGCAGCAACAGGCTTTGGTTTTGAGACAGGGGTTGGTTTTGCAACAGGGGTTGGTTTAAAAGAAGAAGTTGATTGTGTTGTGTTTGATCTTGTGGCCTGAATTGAATAACGAGCACCAGCGGCAGCACTTAATCTTGATAACAATTCATCTCTATCTAAGTCATCAGAGTCTCTAGCAGTAATTTGAACGTGATACCCTTTTAAAAGTTTTGAAACTTCAGCAAAATTTTGAGCAAAAGATGATCTTGGTTTCAAAGGGGCAGAATCTGGACACCAACCAACTAATAAATTCTTTTTAACATCTGATCCCGGTGGAGTAATTCTTGCTAAACCGAATTGAATTTGAGATTCATCGAAGCTTGCTAAAAATTCATCAAAATCGGTACCAGTTTCACTAACTGTGTATGCTTTTGATGAATCAGGACCATAAATAACCCAAGTGAATTCAGGGTCATCTCTAACGACTTTTTCATAAGCCTTTTGAATTTCTTTACCGTTACTAGACAAGTTGATTTGTTCCATATTTCCTAATATCAGCAATCAATCACTTCTAATTAAAGAATTGTTAAACTTTTTTGTATACATTTCCATTTTTAAAACGACGATGTTTCCGAATTCGCGGAATTCGCGAAGTATGCTGATATAATCAGAGATCAGTCAAAAATTTGGTGTCCAGATGAATTTAAAGTTTTTGTGACAAACTATTTTTATTGTTTGAATGAAGATCAAGAATGAGGTGAGCAAAAAAGATCGTACAACAATTGCATCCCACTCATCTCGATGGGCAGCTCATGGAATTAAGATCAGTAAAGTGCAAGATTGAAGAATCATCGAGGGTGCAGACAGTACCTCATTTCAATGGAACAGACGATCAACAGGGTGCAGAATTTGCAGTAATTAAAATCATTCGATTTTGTAATGCTTAATAAAAAAATTTTTTTTGCAAGGTGTAGGCGCTAAATTATTTGCAGCACATTTGCAACTCGATTATAACCTAATCAGGGTAAGAAATTAACCAACAACAACATTCCTCAGTAAGCTAAGGTTAAAAGACAATTGACGTTGAATTTTAATATGCTGCGTGCTAATTGTACATACTCATTTTATTTAATAATATTCTTTTTACTTTTAGATAACTTGCGCCCTTGTAAAAACAACAGTACTTAATGACACCGGTTTTTCCTGAATAAAGTTAAATTACAACTGACTCGTGAGATGTTTCTCTGCTTCTAGCAAAAAGCATGGAATCAAACTCGTATTTGATGATCTGATCAAACGTAAAAAAATAAAACCTTAAGATCGACCTTCAAAAAATACGACAAGACATGGTATTTGCATTCCAGTGCTTTAACTTCAAGCAAGCGCACATGATGCATTTCAATACAATTTTTAGTAGTTCCTGACATGCACGACCATGGATTTGTAAATGGGTAACCTCATATAGAATCACAAGACACAACCTGCACTCTAGATAGTGAAGCACCATATTGACTCAAAAATTCTAGTCTAGATGTGGCGCAGCTCAATTCTTGTACGCTTACCAAAGTACAGAGCCCTCTATAGCTCTTTTGCTCCAGCAGTTGGCTTTAACTTTTGGGTTAAGAGTTGCCGGTTAAACTATCACCATAATTGCTGAATGACTATACATACATCTTGTTTAGAGCATTCATCGGAAAGTCAATTTTTTTGTGTATGGCATACTTACATATAAATTGAGCCATATTGATACTGTCCTAAATGAAGTTACTTTGTTTATAAAATTAAATTGGAAGTAATTGACGGATAACCTTGGCTTATTGAGCCACGTACCCAAACAAAACATGGTCTTGGGTAAACAGTTTAAGACTAATACAATAACGAAGAATTTATTACGGAAACGGATACAGCCAATGTGTCCATAATAGTTTTGATGTGTGTTTTTAAATTGTAAGCTATGCTGTTTAAAAAATATTTGTATAGACAGAATACTGTGCACATATGTATTTGGAAACCAGAGTGAAGTGAATGCAGCAGATACAGGTTAATATTCTGCTGATCATATGTACATTTTGTACCGACTTTTTGAATTCCATAATTCTCATCATACGATTTCCAGAAACGGTGAAAATCGATTAATGCAAGGGCCTCTTATTGAGAACTGATACAAAATTCTAAATATATAATTAATTAGATGCTACAAAATCTATGTAGACCAACGTTTCTTGATGCAGTTATGTCTTAAATTCTGTGTCATTTTCAGGTCCAATTGACCCATCTTTTGCACTCAATCACCATAAGTTTCATGTATATGTATGTTCAACTGAATTTATGATTTCAGTTATATTTCTAGTTCGTTTGAATCTACTTATGAACATTCACGGCAATTTCTCATTCATAAGTTACCAATAATTGTATGTGTAAACTTCTTCCTACTCAAATTATTTCGTTGCCAAACTTTTTAGGATCTCAAATCTGAAATCTGAGATCTGAGATGTAGATTTTCACAAAATCAAAAAAATCTCAAGATCTACTTTGAAAGATGAAATTGCTTGCAGATGGCATGCCTTAAATTAGCGCGATGAAAGGCAATCCAATTTCTATAAAGGTAATCCCGCCAAATTCACACTAATATTAAGTAAGTTCCTTTCGATTAGACAGGTATACTGAGTAACGTCATACTATTTTCAATTTATAAATTACCTAATTTATACAAATGCGATACATTCGTATAACAGAACTCCAATTCAAGCAATCAAATTCAGCTGGAGTACGTACTTAAGCTTCGATTTATAATTCACATTAGCCACTATGATTACACTGCATTACGAACTCAGGTCCTATCTGTTTGATTTCTTTAACGATTAAAAAAGCAGAGGGTTCAGATTCCGAGGTAATTTGACAAGCTTTCTTTCAAGTTTCATTTGGTATGCTTACAAAATTACATTCCAAAGAGACTGAAAAGGCTATTGAACCATGTGCGATTGAAAAAGATTATTTATTAAAGCGCAATACAAAATAGCAAGCAGCGTCTTAAAAAACATGAACGAGATATCCTGTAATCATTTACTTTTCAGCCTATTGCTTGTAAACACTAGGGAATACATACCTGTATAAAACGCTCAAGTCAAGTTGGGGATCTGGATATGTCAAAATAGTGTTACCGAATCTCTTATCAGACAAGCAAACTTGCGCAGCGAAAATAGAAAATACCGGAAAATTATTTTTACATAATCGAGCTGCACCTGCTACACTAATGAATCATGCATTGCACATCATCAGCGCCTTTCTAAATCTTCGCTTGCTAGCTTAAGCCTTGTACCATATCAATGTGGTGTAGAGAGTACACACCTTCTGAAACGCGGTGATTGCTAATGGCAAATGACTTGTCCGCCTTATAAATTGAAACTTGCTAATAGAGTTTGCTATGAGGAGTTTTATTTACACAGTTCGTTGGTATAAAATAGGCGAAAGAATGGTATATCTAGACGCCCTTTAATCGAGACCAATCTGATCAAACGATAAAATCTATTAAGGTTTATAGTTCAGAATTTAACTACAAAATATGAGGATTTGAAAGTTCAATATGTAATTAATCTAATACCCTTCGAAGATTATATGTGAGTAATTTAATCCAAAATTTGGTATAAAGTAGCAAGCTGTTTTCGCTCCAGAAAATATTCTTCCAGAACCACTATTGCAGGTCCCAGTTGCTTCTTTTAAAAGCGGCCATAACCAAATAAGGTTATCACCGGATTGCTGGCTCGCAGATCATTTCCGCAAATATTTTGTGCCTAGTCGTTTAAATCAAAAAGAAAATCATAAGCGATTACTATTTAGTACAAGGTTACAACCCAAACCTTTCTACGGTTGTACAGTATATCGAACAGTGGGGATTCAGTCTTTTTTGATTTAAACTATCACACCAAGTGAAATAAAGAATGTTCAATGACGTTGGTTGGAATATCTCATCGTAAATCGAACCATAAGATATTTGAGGTTACTGGGGGTCGATCACGGCGGCACATCGCCATTTTGGAATTCTTACCTTATCAAGCTATAATTGCTTCTGTGCATGTACAGTACGGTATTTTTTAATTGATGCATAAATAGGAATTTTCAAACTCTGGTAATATAAAAAAGCAAGATGGAATTTGTCACTGAAATGTTCCACCGCAATCAATTAAATTGCAATCCGACATCATCTCATCAGGTCCCACTTATATCATGATTCCTGAGCAACAGTGGGCTTAGTCTAAAACATGAAACAGACATTATTTATAGAATGGTCTTGAACATGTACAGATCTAGATCTCCCAATTTGGTTAATCCGTAGTTAATCCGGCACTTGTATCAATTTAGCCATAATAAACTGTATTGCTGGTGACAAATGTAGAGCACCAATGTAGTTAAACGCATTTAGATTGTTCAGGTGGTAAACAACCACTGTGAAAGTTTCAACCCGGCATATTTTGGACGTCGCCAGGAATTAAAATTAGCAATACAAACCTGGAATGCAAGTTCCTGTATAGTTCGGAGTATTAAGATATCGCATATTGCTGCAGTGCTGCAATGCAAAGCAGTAGTAGAAGTGGCAGGTGCATAATCCTTTAAAGTCCACAAACTGAACATAAAAAAAGCTGGAATTTTTCGAACAGCAGATTACATGTTTTCTTATATAACTAAATTAGTTCGCTTACAAAAAAAAGTTTTTAATTTATCAAATTAGTTTTATTTATTATCATTTAAATGGTTCAAATTATCAAAAAATCAATACTATTAGCATGCGCTGCTACATTAGTATCAGCTCAATCATTATTAACTCCAATAAGTTATACTGGTACTTTAGACGTTTATTATTATTTCTTAGATAGTGATGCTATTGCTGTTCCAAGTGATGAAGGTATCACAGTTGAAGGTACTTTTTCTTCAACTGAAGAGTTATGTCAAGTTTTAAATAACGGTCAAATTGTTTACAGTACACCACAAACAAGTAACGTCTTGTTGACTTCAAATTGTTACAACGTTTTCAACTTGGTTGATAGTGAAAATCAAGTCATTTCATGGGATTCTTGTGAAGAATATCCATTCTATCAATCATTATGTGAAACAGAAAGTTCTTCAACCACTGCATCTACTACCACTACAACTACCCAATCTACAACTGGTACAGTCAGCTCTACAGCAACTACAGAATCATCAAGCTTAACAACAGTTACAACCACCATCAGCGGTGTTGTTACAACATATACCACTTACTGTCCATTATCCAGCGAATCATCCACCTTAACAACAGTCACTACTACCATTGATGGTATTGTTACCTCATACACAACTTACTGTCCATTAACTTCTGACTCTACATCTACTAAAGGTGAAACAAGTACCACTATTAAGAGTACTATTACTCAATCAGGTACTACTTCTGTCTCAACTGGCTCTGCTGTTGTCGGTACTCCAGTTCGTGTTTCAGTTACTGATGTTGAATCTTATAGATCTTACATTTCATCAGTTTCAGAACAAAGTAAATCTGCTGCTGCTGCTGCTTCTAGTGAATCAACTGTCTTGGTTGCAGGTGGTTCTACAAAGACACAAACTGTTGCTGGTTCATCATCTGCAGCTGCAGTCTCAACCTTTGAAGGTAATGCAGGTAGAATCACAGGTTCATTATCTGTTATCTACATAGTAGGTTCCATTGCTGCTTTGTTATTATAATGATATTTTAATTTTAAAAAAGAAATTAATATTTATGTTTTGTGTTTTATCTAATTTGTTTAAATAGTTCAATCTACTAAAGTTCATAGAATACTACTCTTGTAGTTTTTTTATCTCACTTGAATTTTTGAAAAATATAGGTTGTCCTGCACCACCGCCTAAAGAAAAGAAAATAAAAACAAACACGACACGGTCAAAAAAAAACATTAAGGTTCGCATATATGTACAAAGGATGCGAAATAATTACATCTCTGAAGGCTCAAGTAGTATTATCAAAATAAAATATTATAATTGCGAGCTTTGACTTTGAGTTTGAAATTAATAAAATTGATTTGAGATTTCAATATAATCCATAACTTTAAAGTATAAACTGTACTTAGCTAGGCTCAAGCTTCCACCTTAAATTTTAATACCCTTTAATAACATCCTTGTGTACTAGAGCTAAATTACAGTAGCGGATATATACCAATAATCTGTCAGGGTACGAGAGTCGAGACCCAATATATTCACAGTAGATAATGTAGAGGTTATATTTGTCGGTATGGGAAATTTCCTGCGGTATTTGGATATATAATTTGCAGCACCAAATATCGGCGTAGAAACCAGATCTCAAAAAATTGAATAATTTAAAACTTGGTCTCCTGATTGGACTCGATTATTTTAACCCATGTTAAGCTTCGTTTAGAGACAATTCATAATCCCCGTTATAAAATTTAAATAGGTAAACCAAGAAAACTCATAAACCGATTAAATACCGTGATCATCGCTCGAAAATACCGATTTCAAGAAATTTTTTCAAATACACTAGTAAATCGGTTTTCGATGAGTACCTTATTGAACGGCGTAAGAGATCCAGATGTACCTTGACTAATTTAACTAAGAGAACGATATAGGAAAAATTGCTGGTTTATTGCGGACTACAAGCAATAAATATGTCTCTATGATTACTACACCAGTGCGAGATTATTTGCCAGCAATCATAATTTTCACCCTCGGACTCTGGGACCCTACATAGTCTCAAACAAATGTTTCAACTACGAACTATTTCAGAACAACATATATTTGAAACGGAGAATGAAATAGTCTTACAATAAGTGGAAAGACACATGTGTCTATCTTGTAGTTTTAAACATTCTCTATGAAACTGACATCTCGATCGATAAATCTCATTCTAACCAAATCTACTGTTCCGATCCTTGCATGAACAAAAATCTATGGACCCATCAACCACGGTAACCTCAACTCCCACATGAACTTGACCAGATTTAGCTCCAGGCCATTTAAATGCCACTCGTGGATCAACAGTCTTAGATTATATCATAGCACACTCTCAAGTGCAATGTAATTGCCGACTATGAGCTTGAAGCTAATGGAATTTCATGTAGTGGGCAGATAGGTGGATATATTATATAACATACGATGCCGCAAACGTAGCAATCCTGTAGGGAAACCAACTCCTTTTGGGTTAGCATGTACAAAATAGTTGATAAGGTTGCTTGCTCACAGATACATTCCATGTACTAGCACAGTAGAGAAGACCTCCACTTGCAAATTTAGCTCAAAATTTTCCCTCCGAGGACGATTGCATAATGTTCCGATGCGATAAAATGCACGGTTTTCTGTATATATATGTATGCAGCTTAATCTAGGAGATGGCCACATGCACAAGTTCATGCATGTATGCGCATAAGATGCAGCTAGCAAAGTTAAATGCTGGTACTTCTTATATCTTTTACATTTTGGAATATGGTGGGTTTAAAATTTTACATCTCGAAATCCTATATTATATCAGGATTCAGCACTTTTTACTTAACAATTTTTTAAAAGTTAATATTTTTACAATTTTATAATTATTAAATTAAAATGAGATTATCACTTGTATTGTTGACTTTGGTTGCTCAAGCCTTTGCTCAATCTACTACAACTGAAGATTTGACCGCTACCGCTACTCATACAAGTCATGTTTACAACCCATCTTCATCGAGTGAAACCAGCTTAGCAACATCAAGCTTAACCACATCAAGTTTAACATCAGGTACAACTACTGAATCATCAGAGACTACTACCCCAGAAACTACTTCATTAGAAACCACTTCATCAGAAACCACTTCATTAGAAACCACTTCATTAGAAACCACTTCATCAGAAACCACTACATCAGAAACTACTTCAGAAACTGCCACATCAGAAACTACCACATCAGAAACTACTGAAGCTACAACATCAGAAACTACTGAAACTACAGATACCACATCAACTGCTGAAAGTTCAACAGATTTAACTACATCAGAAACATCTTCAAGTTCATTCAGCTCATACGGTAATTCTACCATCTCTTCAACAACTTCAGGTTCAGCATCTCTTGTTTCAAGTACAACTACCAATGATGGTACAAGAACCACTATATCACCAACCACTTCATCAACAAGTACTTCATCAACAAGTACTTCAACATCAAGTACTTCTACATCAAGTACTTCTACTTCTAGTACTTCTACTTCTAGTACTTCAACATCAAGTACTTCTACTTCTAGTACTTCTACTTCAAGTACCTCAACTTCAAGTACTTCAACCAGTTCAAGTTCCACTAGCTCAAGTTCAACCTCAACTTCTACAAGTTCAACTTCAACTAGTTCCACTTCTCCAACTTCTACTTCAACCTCTACCTCAACTTCCAGCTCATCAACATCAAGCTCATCTACATCCACTTCCTCATCTTCCACATCAACTTCAACTTTCACAAGTTCTACACTAACTACCAGTGTTACAAGTTCTTCAACTTCATCTTCTTCAGCTGCTTCAAGTAGTACAGGTTTAACTGAAACTGAAGAAGCTGTCTTAGAAAGACATAACTACTATAGACGTTTACATGGTGTTCCAGAATTCACTTGGAATACTGATTTAGTTGATTATGCATCAAGTTATATTGATTCAATTGCTGATACTGATGAAAATGCATGTTCAGGTACTTTAGTCCATTCCTCAAGAACTGGTAAAGATTATGGTGAAAACTTAGCTTATGGTACTATTACTGCAACACAGGGTGTTGATTTATGGTATGATGAAATCCAATATTATAACTTCACAGATCCAGAAGCTGTTGATTCAATTTTTGAAAAATGGGGTCATTTTACTCAATTAGTATGGAAGTCATCTACTGAATTAGGTTGTGTTGTCAAACAATGTTCTTCAACCAGAATTTACTTAATTTGTGAATACCATCCACAAGGTAATGTTTACGTTACTGGTGATGATGAATATTTATTATTTAAAGAAAACGTTTTCGCACCATTATCATCATGAATAAAAAGAATCTTTAATTTATATGAAGTGGAATTCCACTTTACTGTTTAACCGTTTTTTGCTTGCTTTTGTTTTAGAAATATATACTCTGTACTGTAATGCACAATGTATAAACAACACGCTTAATATTTTCGGATGCAAAACAACACGCTAAATATTTGTATTTAGGTACATCACGTGAATTTCTATTTTCCTTTCTCGTTTAGGAAAGTTTCGCTCATTCGATTTCAACGAGCGGCAACTTTTAGCAAAATTTTTCATTTTGAAATTTTGCCACTTTAAATAAATAAAAACATTTCAAGCTAAACAGACATTCCGGTCTATAGAATGAACTATTAAGGTTACTTAGAATTGTTAGTGGCTTTTTATTTATTCTGCTTTCACCATCTTTTCTTCCTAAAAACTCAATTCCTCCCTTTAATAATGGCTGTACCAGCAAAAAGGGATTCTATCCCAGTTGAAAATGATGATAATAATAAAAGACATAAACCTGATAATGGGATAAACGATAAATTGAGCAAGTTCAAAAAAGAACCTTTAGCTGAAAATATTGATTACATATCTTTGCAAAGTTCTTTATCGCTACTGCGTTCAAGATTATTTGATATTAAAAAAGATATAAAAGAACTAAATGCTTTAAAACAAAACATCAAATCTTGTGAAGACGTTAAGGCAATAACTAAACTAATTTCAAGCAATGCTGATTATTTAAATGAAATTAGTTATAAAGGAGCCTTTATCAAATGTCCTGAAATCGATTGGAAAAAAGACTATGGATTAGATATCGATGATATCCAATCGAATAACGAAGATTTAACTAAAATTAATGATAATTATGAAATAATTATGAAATAATTAAAAGAGATGAGCTTTTTGGTTTTGATAAACTAAAATAATAAAATAAAAATAACTAAAACAGATATGTCAGGGACATAGAGAAAAAAAATATAGCCAATTTTACAGACAGTCACTAAATGTGAGTTCAGGAATGAAAGTATTCTTATTTTTACATAGTTGTTTCCTTCAGAAATGGAATTTTCAATTCAAAACAGTTAATATTAGGTTTTGCTACTTATATAGACTACAATTTTATGTATTTAATTTTAAACTCTTCTTTGTATTTAATTTTTAACTCTTTCTTGTACTTATTTATATTCATCAATAGCCTTTTTAACTCCTGCTGGATTAGCACCAACGATTTTACCAATTGCATCTCCGTTTTTAAATAAAACAAAAGTTGGCATTGCTGTTATACCATATTCTCTTGCAATATCAGTTGATTCATCAACATCGACTTTTAAGAATTGCACGTCTTTATATTCTTCACTAAATTTCTCGATTATTGGTGAAATTGCTTTACATGGTCCACACCAAGTAGCAAAAAAATCGACGATTGTTAGTTTTGGCTCTTTAATCAAAGTTTGAAATTGTTCTAAAGTTTCAGTTTGCTTGACCAATGAACTTTGAAATCTTAAGGATCTGGAAGCTCTTAGTTGAAGGACTGTTGGACGTAAGAAAGTTCTGGTGATGGACATTTTTTGGTTTTTTGATTAGAAATGAAAGTTTTATTTTCTGTTTTTTTTTTTCTATTATGTCTCGTTCAGCTTTGGGATTTGAGTCTGATTCAGGAGATGATAAGAGTGATGAAGGTCATGTTGATTCGAGGAGTATGCACTTGAAGAATAAGCAAATCCAAAGAAGTCTAGTGAATAAGCAAATATTGGCTCAGCAATCGACAATTAAGAAAACTGTAATTAATTCACAAGACAATGAGTATGATGATGTTTATGATTCAATTCAACAGTCAAGGAATTTGAAACTGAAGAAGATTAACGGTGATAATAAATCCAGGTATATTAATAACCTATTGCAAGCTAAAAAGCAAAGAGATGAAGATAAATTAAAGATTCAAGATATTAAAGTGCAAAAGGAAAGAGAGCTTGAAGGTGACCTATATAAAGATAAAGAAGTGTTTGTAACTGCTGGGTATAAAGAGTATAAAAATAAAGCTTCAGATCATGATGACGATGATGATCATAATGTTGATAAATTTAATATGGAGCAATTTTATAATGAAGTTCAGGAACCAAAAAATGAATCAAAAGAGATTGAACCAAAAGATATTGAAAAGATTGAAGATGAAGTTGTTAAATTGATGCCAAAACTTTCAATTGACGAAATAAATGAAGCAAAAAAGAGATATTTTGAAAGACTCAAAAAAAATGAACTGTAAATTAATAAATACAGTTAAGAAATATGAAACAATTTTTACCCTTAAATTTTTAATAAATCGAAATGAACAACCAATTCATTCAAGATTATCAACTTCCTTTAAGTCAATCAACAGCACCATCTACTTCTTATAATAATTCGTTATGGAATAATAATAGTCAGTATTTTAAAAACTCTGAAGAGGATAAATTAAAATTACAATTAAAATTAAAAGAAAATCAAATCGAATCATTAACCAATGAGATTAAAATGTTAAATGAATCAATGCTTGTTAAAGAAGATAAGGAATCATATGTTCCTTATTCGATTAATGAGATATTTAATGCTTTAACAAAAGAAAAATTACAACAATCTAATGAATTAACAGAAACAAAATTAAAGTTAGACACTTTAATCACTTCGATTGTTTTAAACCCAACAAACGACTCTATCGAGAATGGTAGATACGACGAATTAGAAACCAGTCATAAGATTCTAATTAAATTGGAAAGTTTAAAGAGAGAAAATGAATTCTTATTAAAATCATTAAGTTTTGGTAAATTAAAAAATTTTGAAATGAATTTAAATTTATTAAAACAAGAGAATAAAGATTTAAAAAGAGAAAATCAAGAATTAAAGAAAGAAATTGAAAGATTAAAATAAACTGTCTATTTTTAGCTATAAATAAATACTTTTATTATTATGATTATTATTATTAGTTTTTTAATTCTCTTCTCTTTATAATCGCTTCACTTAAAACTTGTAAAACATCTGCAGTTGTTTCTATGTTTATACAAGCATCAGTGATTGAACAACCATAAATCAAACCACTTTTACCTTCGGGTGGGACGTCTTGTCTACCTTCAACTAAATTACTTTCAATCATCAAACCACAAATTGCATCTTCACCATTGGCGATTTGTTCAGCGACACATTGTGCAACTTTTGGTTGGTTTTTATGATCTTTATTGGAATTACCATGAGAACAATCAATCATAATTCTTGGTTTCTTGTTAATGCCTTTTGATTCCAATTCTAATTGAGCTTTTTTGACTGATTCAGAATCGAAATTAGTACCTGATTTACCACCTCTCAAGATGACAAAGGTGTCTTCGTTACCTTCAGTTGCAACGATTGCAGTGACACCTGGTTTAGTGACGCTCAAGAAATGATGTGAATGTTGAGCTGCTCTGACTGCATCGATTGCAACACCTAAAGTACCATCAGTACCATTTTTGAACCCAACAGGGAATGATAATCCAGAAGCTAATTCTCTATGCAATTGGGATTCGGTTGTTCTTGCACCAATAGCACCTAAAGAGAATAAATCAGCAACAAATTGTGGAGAAATTGTATCCAACATCTCTGAAGCAATTGGTAATTTTTCAGTTAATTTTTGGAATAACTCTCTTGAGATTCTCAACCCTTTGTTGATCTTGAATGAGTTATCAATATCTGGATCATTGATCAAACCTTTCCAACCAACTGTTGTTCTTGGTTTTTCTAAGTATGCTCTCATTATGACTAATAGTTCGTTTGAATACTTTTCAGCTAAAACTGCTAACTTGTCACAGTATTCCAAAGCAGCTTTAGGATCATGTAAAGAACATGGACCAACGACGATGATTAATCTATCATCTTTACCATTCAATATGTTAGCAGCGTCATCACGACCTTTAAGAATGATTTTTTTGTTTAAATCGGACAACGGAAATTCACTTTGTAGCAAATCTGGACTGACTAATGGATCATATCCAGTAATTCTCCAGTCTTCTAAACGACTTCTGTCACCAACATGTGCATTATTTAAAAACATCTCAAATTTTATGTCAAAGTTGCAGTTTGGATAAATTAATAACCGTGAAAAATTATTATGTGCGTCAAAAATTTTTCACTTTCGAATTTCTTTTTATACTTAGAAAAAAAAAAACGTTGAGTCACTTTTCTGTCAATTTCGCAGGTCAAAACTTACACGTTTTACAGCTGACTTTTATATGTATTTATGCTCTTTCCCAAAGGTATACGTAGCCGTTTTTCTCGATTTCACTCCAACTCTTTTCGTCATTGGTAACATCGACTACTTTTTCATCATTGAATAAGACCCATGTATCACCATATTTAATGAAAACAACATAATGACCAGAAGTGACTTGTGTACCTTTATGACAAATAATCCCTTTTAATTTATACTTAGAACTGTTAATTTCGTTTTCGAATTTTGCAAAATCATCTTCTTTAGATGGTGGTAATTCTCCATCATCATCAGGATTGCTGAATAGCCATTCGATTGCTTCATTAACGTTATGATTGTTTAAAACTAATGCCTTTGTGGATAATTTAGAGTTGAATCCCATATCTCCTAATGCATTGATCTTTTCTTGATCAACTTGAGCTTGTTTCTTTTTCTTGAATACGATTTCTTCATCTAATGAATCATCTTCCATTCTTTGAAATAACCAGTCCATGACTTCGTCAATATTAGAATTATTATCATTCTCAAATAATGCCCTTTTTGATCTCTGAACTGGGAAACCCATAGTTACTAATTGCTCTAACAATGATTCATTTGGTACAAACTCCTCTTCGTCATCATCAGGCATGACAGTTTCATTTGATTCGATTAACTCGGGTTGTAAATTCTTCAAATCAAACTCTTGAGGAATCTCTAAAGGAACATCGACTTTAATTGGATTCCAACCTTCTAAAACAATTCTTTGAGTCGAAATTATCAAATATTTTGGGAAGGATTTGAAATAATTTGACTTTTTAATGATTTTATTATTTAATTCAATTTCTTCAGGCTTTAAATAATTGGATAATTCATTTAAGAATGATTGTCTTTTATAAATTTTTAAATTATCCTCAGCTTTTTCAACTTCAATTTTGATTGGCAATGAAATTGATTCAACTATTTGATTTTTTAATTTAATCAAATTATTATCAAATTTAAATTTTTCAACACTGATAAATCTAAAGATATCATTTAAATTTGAGTCAATCTTATCAATTTTGTTTAATACAAATGATAAGAACTCCATTGAATCTTGCTGTTTCATTGATCTGAATTCTTCGTTATCTTCACTAATCTTATATTTCATTGAACTTGGTTGAATACCTGATTGATAACCATCATTATCACTTGGTTTTGAAAATTTTCCCGATAATAAACCATTTGCCAATTTAATAAACTCGAAGCTTAAATCATTGTCTTCTTTAATTAATTTTGTGAAGAATTTATCTTGATATTCTTTAATTGAAAATAATAATTGGAAACAACTATTTAAATAACAACTATTACCTAAATTTTTCAAACCAGTTAAGCCTGGTCCAAATAATTTCTTTAAATCTTCACCTTTGGAATTCTTCAAATTGAAGTCCCATTCTAAATTTTGTTCAATTTGTAATTCTAATAAACCTTTTTCACTTTGTTTGAATTCATTTAAATTAATATTGAAATAATTTAATAAGATTTCTAAAATGTTAGCAATTGAAACTTCTTCATTACATTTATAACAATAAATATCTTGAATTTCTTTCGTTAATGAACCTAATTTAATTGCAATAAAATGACCAGTTTCATCACTATGCTCTAACGCATGGGTATTACCAGGAACACCACCAAACTGGCTTCTGCCACAGCCAACATTACCGCAGTTTAAACAAAGCCATAAGTTCTCATTTAAATCACAGTTAGAACATTTTAAATTATTTAAATCTATAGGGCAATTGATTGGAGTATAATTTAAAGTGTGTTCACAAGGTTTAATTTCCAATTGCCATGATTTTAATTCTTCAATTTTGCTAATTGAATTTGAATTTTTAATTTTATTTATAATTTCAATCGATTCATCATTTGGATTAATTAAATTAAATTTATTATCAACAAATTCAACTAAATTGTATGAAACTTCAAATAGATCAGAATCTTTACTATAATTGATCTCTAATTTAATTATTTTTGGTTTTGGGACCTCTGGTTTATTGACTTTAATTATATTGATATAAAATTTATCATTTGGGTATTGATCTAAATGTAAATTAATATGATCCAAACAGTACGATCTATTTGTTAATGTTGATAAATACAAACCATCAAAATCTGTCTTAAAGCAAAAATGACAAGATTCTTTATAAAAAGGACCTTCACTTTTCCCAATTTGCATCTTTTATTAGGGGCAAATTAAATTTTTTATTAACATTTTTTTATTTCCATAATGTTTTCAGGTAAGTTTGAAGTGAAAGGAAGAAAAGTTTTGATCACTGGAGGATCTCAAGGACTTGGAGCAGAATTGGCTTTGAAGTGTGTTGAAAGAGGTGCAAATGTTACGATTTTAGCAAGAACAAAAACGAAGTTAATAGAAACAGTTAAAAGAATTGAATCTAAGAAAATAGATAAGGACCAATTGGTGGATTATAGGGCAGTTGACTTATCAGACTACGAAGCTACAGCAGTCGCATTGAAAGATATCAATGCAGATGTCGTGTTTTTCTGTGCAGGTGCCTCTATTCCTAAAATATTTACAGATTTAACACCAACTGAACTTAAACAAGGTATTGATATTAATCTAAAGACATCAATTAACGTGTCTCATATAATAATGAAGCAGATGATTCAAGAGAAGAAACTATACAATCGTCATTTCATTTATTGTTCAAGTATTTTAGCAATTTATCCATTTATTGGATATGGCCAATACGCACCATCAAAGGCAGGAATTCGAGCATTATCAGATATTTTAAGACAAGAAGGTGCACCTTTTGGGATTAAGGTACATACGATATTTGCAGGTAATTTCAAAAGTGAAGGGTTCGATAAAGAGGAACTAACAAAACCTGAAATCACAAGACAAATTGAAGGACCATCTGATGCTATCTCTGTTGATAAATGTTCCTCCATAATTTTGAAATATTTAGATCAAGGATATGAGATTATATTCACAGATTTCATTGGTTGGTTTTTATATGGTGGTATGTTAGGTTTCAGTCCAACAGTTTTCTGGATAGTCCAGCCATTTCTTGCATTTCTAATTGCGTTGATCTCTCCAATCTACAGAATGATGGTTAATAGAGACATTACCAATTATTACAAGAAACAAAAATAATAATAATAATATGTATATTCATGATGATTTACTCTTGATCCAATCCAAGATTTGTGTACTTGTTTTTTCTAAATCAACACTGTAGAGGGTTTTTGCACTTGCAAGAACTGAATCGTCCCATATATCTGCAATAGTTTCGCTGATTGGTCTATGAGTGAAATTCAACTGTCTAGGAATTGGTTTGAGTTCCGGCTCAACCCCATTAATTATGTTCTCCGTATCTTTCAAAGTACGTGAAACAAATCCATTAGAGTTTTTGAATTGAGCAGATGAATAGTACACAGCAGCAGTAGTCAGAAGCACACCTCCAAGGAATCCATGAAGTTTTCCTCCCATTTTATTTTAATTGTAAAAGAAGTCGAAAGTTTTCGCGGATTTTTTTATATTTTTTTTCATCGATGAAAAGTTTTATTTAAACAAATTCAATTAAAAAATGCCTGGACCAAGAAAACTGGGAAGGTGAGTTTAGTCTATTGTTGCTTAAGTGCCTCTACTAACTATATAGAACTCCTAAACACAGAACTGCTCTTTTCAGAAACCTCGTCACTGCTCTTTTCGAACATGAATCTATAACCACAACTCATGCCAAAGCAAAAGAAACTCAAAGAATTGCAGATAAATTGATCTCATTGACTAAAAAAGAAGATAAAGAATTAGCTATGAGACTAGTTCAACCGGAAATCTTCAAGCATGGAGAAATTTTACCAAAATTATTTGGTGAATTAAAAGAACGTTATTCAAATAGATATAGAGGGTTCACAAGAATCTTGAAATTAGAACCAAGATTAAGTGACTCTGCACCACAATCAATCATTGAATTGGTTGATGGGTCTAAAGAAATGAAGTTTTGGATGTTGGCAAGAGTCGTTGCAAGATTAGAACAACAAAATTTACCAATTGATTCTTTAACAAAACTAAATGTTGAAAAATTAATTAAATTTAAACCAAATGGTGAAGAAGAATTTAAAAGTTTAGTCGAAAGAATGAAAGTGGAATTCTACTCTAATTTAGAATCGTTTGAACAAAATAAGCCAACAGTTAATGAAAATACTTTAGTTAGATCTCCATATGGTAAAAACTCTAAAAAGAAATTCACCTTTATTGAAAGAACTACAAAATGAAAATTCCCCTGTAAATAATGTACATTTTATTAATTTATATCTTTCTGTAATGCAGTTACTAAAATTTGATTAGCTTTAAATGATAAACCTTTTGTCTTTTCAATAACTTGTTGATAAACACTTGTTGTTGGATGGTTTAAAATAACAGTACCTTCACTTTCATCAATTTTCGCATCCATCTTTGTATCTTTAATTAAATTAGCAATTAATTTTTCACCTTCTTCTTTGTTTAAATTTAAAGATTTTGAAATATCATTTAAATTGATTCTTTGGTGAACTTTACAATAAACTTCACTAATTAAATGACGAGAATTAATTAAGAAAGTTTCTGTTAAGTTGGTTAAAAAGAAATCTGTCTTTAAAATGTTTGAAGCTTCAATCAATTTCAAATTTGCTTCTTTGAAATCATAATCAATATATAAACTTTTGATAAAATCTGTCAATGGATCACGATATTCATATTCTTCTTGTTTAACAACCTTGATTAAATCTTTTAATCTTTTTTGGAAGTTTGGGTTTAATGATAAATTGTTTTTGTTTGATGAAGATTCTGAACAAACAACTGCAACAACTAAATATCTTAAAATCCATGGTGATGCAGCTTGAATTGTAGATAAATATGATGAACTGAAAAATAATTCTAATAATTGTTCTAATCCATCTTCATTGTTGAAGAATGGAAATAATGACCAATGAATAATCCAGACTTTGTTATGTAATTGAATTAATGGGTTGGTGAAATTGGATCTTGAATCAACAACATCTCTTAAATTTTTCAATTCTTTAATGGCTGAATCCCATTCTAATCTAATGATATCACTGGCTAATTTACCCCAGGTAGCATTGGTGCACATATCAACATTAGTTGATAATGCTCTAAAATTGCTTAATAGATCTGATGCAAATACATAATCACCTCTATTATATTGGAATTGTCCAAATTCATATAATTCATTGATTTGTTCATCAGTAACTTCAAATTCTTTTGATAAATACTCTCTGTTTAATACTTTATCTTGTTTTAAATGTTCTTGAACTTCTGATTGATTTAAAATTGATAAAATTTTTGATGTTGAATCTTTTAATTCATTAAATTTTTTAGTGATTTTTTCTTCTTGTTCTTTTGATAACTCAATAGGTAAATTTTTGTCATTACCATGGATTTTAATATATTGATTTTGTAAAAATTGAATCATGTTGGTATCTTTAAATAATTCAAAAATTGATCCATCAATTGCTTCATCTCCATATAATTCTCTTAATGAATCCAAAATTGGGTAGCTCAAATGTCTGTCCAAAAATGGAATCACTTTAGAAGTGAGATCGTATTCACGAGCAATCGCTAATTCTTCTTGAGTTAATTCAGTCATGAATTTATAAGTTTGATTAAAATCGACGAAATTTTTTTTTTATTAAAAGTGAAAAAAAATTTACACATCCAAACACCCATAATACACTGTTTATGTAATCAGTATAAACTCTAAACGTCAATTTAACAAGTTTAATATTTCATTTTCTAGGATGTGCTGTTGTAAATCTTCTAGTAAAGGAATGTAGCTATTTGGTGGGTTTTCTGCTGTTGAAATATCTTGAATATTCGTGGACTTGGAATAAATTGGTGATGAGTTATAACAAGATTCAATTGAAACTTGATTTAATTCGTTTATTTTTAATTTGATTAATATTTCAGCTTCCTTCGAAATCGTTGATTCATTCCTCTTATTTTTTATATCAACAACATTCACATCTCGTTTTATGAATTGAATTATTGAATTGATTAATTCATCCGGATTGACTAGTTTAGATTTAGATGACTGTAATGCAAAGGTGTCTTCATTCATTGCAATCAAAGTTAAAATTCAATTCTAAATTAATTATTTCACACAATTCTAACTCTGGCACAAATTGAATTTATTTTCACACAAATTCCACTCTTTTAGTGTTTTTTTATACTTCATCTATTTCACAGATTTTGCTCACTTCCATTTCCTCTATTTCATTCTTCTCCATATCACTCTTTTTCCATATGATATTTTCCATTTTATTTCGTTTTTCTCATAAAACCTTTCCATGGAATATTGGTAATTCGAACTTTTTGACCTTCCCATGAAGATAAAAACATTAAAGTCATACCATAATAATAATCAAATATTCTTTTCCCTGTTTATCGAATGAAAATATAACTTTTAAAAGAATTTATTTTTCAAAGAGTTTCACTGTTTTATTTTCAAATTTTAACATAGAAATAAAAGTTAAATTACGGTATTAGCCGGACTGAGTGTTTAATAAGCAGATACATGATAGATCTCTAATTGTCACAATAGGTCGTATATAATTTATTTAACTCCTTTCCTTACTTTAGAATGTCTATAAAGGTATCCATATTTAATCATAAATCACAAGTTATCGTCTAATATTAGCACAATATGTGATTTTTGTGTCAAATTCAAAATCTGTCAAATTTCCTCCAATGAACACAAAAATAAAGAGAAAGAGATATAATTAATTCACAAATAATATAAAGGAATTCATATCCAATAATATAAACTGCATGTTATGTATGATATTATACAATTTATTTCACTAGGGCTCATTTTTAATATTTCGTAAAATATTCGCGTCGCGTTGATTTTCAACTCCAATAGTGATAATCAAAAGCAAAATGAGCTCAGAAATTGCTTCCAAAGCGGAAAATTTACTAAAGGAGCATTTGATAAAAGGAGATTTGTCATACACATACAAGTTATTAAGCAGAGAATTGAATATTAATGTTGGAGATTCTAAAAAAATTTTATTTGAATTTTATGAAAATAATAAAGAATTATTAGACGTTAATTATGTTATTGTTGGATATGTTGAAAAGGAAAATAACTTATCAAAAGTAATTAAAATAACTTCCACTTTAGAAGATAAAACATTATTTTCTAAAATAGAATCCATTCAAGTTTATTCAATTTCAATTAAAAATATTAAAATTAATGAAGATTTAATTAATATCAATTTAAAGTTACATTCTTATGACATAAATAAAGACAATTTAAAAACATGGGGTGTTATTGAGGGTCCTGAGTTAATACCAACAGAAGGTATCAAAGTCAAACCAGAAGTAAATGAAGTCAAAGAGGTCAAAGAAGTAGTCAAAGAAGTTAAATCAGAAAAGAAAAAAGAACCAGATATGGGATTGCTATCAGATAGAATTCGTAGACAGAATCCAGAAGCTAAAAAGAAGACATCACAGCCAACTTTTGGTAAATCAAGCACAACAGTTGTTAAAAAAGCTAATACGAAAATAATACCAAGGTCAAAGACAGACTCAAACGTTGAAGTCATTGAAGACCAAGAGTTGAATGATGAAGAATATATTAAAAAGAATGAAGCTGAAAAGAAAGAAGCAGAAAGAAAGAGAAAAGAACTAGAAAGCATGTTTGATGATGATGATGATGATTTTGAAATGGTTGATTCTGACAAGGAAGAAGCTGAAGTAGAGAATATTAAAGAAGAAGTGAAAGAAATACCACAAAAAAGGCCATTGGAAGATTTAGAAGGTATATTTGATAGCAGTTTTTCACAGACTCAATCACAAGAAAAGAAAGAAGAAGCGAAAAAAGTAGAAGAAGAACAACCAACAAGTTATTATGATGAAGATGGTTATTTGGTGACCGTTAAAAAAACAGAAACCAAGCCAAAATCAAAACCAAAAACTGCACAAGCTGCATTACCTAAAGTCACATCACCTACAAAGAAAACTAAAACTGGTCCAAGACAACAAAGTACATTACTAAATTTTTTTGGTAAACCTAAAAAATAAACAATTAAGCAAATTTAGCATTGTATTCTTCATCAGTAATATCAGTTAAATGAATTTGGTCTCCAAATACTGGATTAATTATCCAGTTTTCATCTAAGTTGTTTAAAGTTTCGAATTCATCATCAGTTAATTCGAAATCAAAAACGTCAATATTTTCTTTTAATCTTTGGACATTAACAGATTTTGGCAACGAAACGTAGCCTCTTTGTAATGACCATCTAATTAAGATTTGAGCGGGAGATTTTTTATGATTTTCTGCAATTTTAACTAAAGTTGGTTCAGTTAATTTAACACCTCTTGTTAATGGAGAATAAGCTTCAATTACAATACCTTCTGCATTTAAGAAGTCTGTCAATTCTTGACGAACTAAATAAGGATGCAATTCAACTTGATCAACAGTTGGTCTATACTTCAAACCATGCATTTCTAAAATTTCTTTAATATGGTGAATACCAAAATTTGAAACACCAATTGATTTGACATAACCATCATCAACAAATTCTTGCAAAACTTTGTAAGTTTCCAATCTTAATTTTTTATTTGATCTTGCATTATGAATCAAAACTAAATCGATATATTCCAAATCTTTAACCTTTTCGAAACTTTCTTTTAATGATTCTCTTGCAAATTCAGTGCCGTGTCTAAAAACCTTTGTTGTATAGAACACATCTGATCTTTTTCTGCTAGGATCTTCGTTTAGCCATCTTAAGATACCTTGACCAACTTCTTCTTCATTTTTATAAGCTTGAGCTGAATCAATGTGTCTGTAACCGATATTTAAAGCATCATAAACGACTTGAGCAGTTACATCTTTTGGAGATTGCCAGACACCCAATCCAATCACTGGGATTTGTCTGTCATTGATCAATTTGTAAGTTGTAGCAGCAGTGAGATTCTTAACACTCATTTTGTATAAAGTAGAAAGCGAAGAATCGGATGATTCGCGATATGTTCATTATTACTGTGGATTGTGGAGTTCACCATAACTGCTGATGTATTAATATTTATTCAAATATTCCTTGTATTAATGTGTCATTAGTATGTTATTATATTATCACAATCATAATTTTGTTTAATCAATATTTCATTTTTGCTTATCTTTTCTGCCAAACTTTCAGGTCGCAGCATTGGGAGGTAATTCTTATTGCTTGATAACTTTTAGAAAAACAAACAGTTGGTATTAATTACCAAATATTCCTCAAACAGATATAAACTGAGCAAATTATTCACTTCTAGTTCTGTCTGCCCTTTGTTCAACTCATTCAATCCCCGAAGCATCAAGTTTATTTTTGTCAACAATCAAATTTCACATACTGAGGCTCCAGTTTGTGATTTGACACAATTCTGATGCCAGAGAGTGTAAAACAGGATCAGGAAAGGATAGTTGCAATTCCCCTTCAGGATCTTTCCAATACTGCAGAAGAAATGGGTAAAGATGATGGCACTCATGTTACAGTTCAATCAAGAGCGAATTCAGATGCTTCAGAGAGCGACTCTTTAATAAATGGCCTTCATAATAGTTTACCAACTGGTTTAACTAGCGAATTACACCATGGTATTTTACAAATCCATGTTGAAGAGCATCCAGTTGGTCGTCATCTTGGTGTCTTTTCCACTATTGTTATTTTTACAACAAGAATCATAGGATCAGGGATCTGGGCAACACCAGCAACAGTTTTTGTTTCAGCTGGTGGTAATCTAACTTTATTTTTCCTACTTTGGCTTATTGCTGCTTTGATTGCATTTGCTGGTTTATACTGTTATCTTGAATTAGGTAGTATTGTTCCAAAAAATGGTGGTACGAAAGTTTTCTTAGAATTTATTTATCCAAGACCAAAGCTATTACTAAGTGTTGTTTTTAGCTTAATTAGTTTAATATTTGGTATAAGTTTAACAAACTCAATTATTTTTGGCAAATACGTTTTATTTTCAATTGGTTATTCAAGTGAATTTATTGAAAATTCAAAATGGAGTAATTGGATTGGTCTGATTTTAATTTTATCAACTTTATTAATTCAATCAATTAGCGTTAAATTAGGAATTTACCTGCAAAATTCTCTAGGTGTAATTAAATTAAGCATGCTTGCGATTATGACTTTAACAGGTCTTTATGCAGTTTTTTTACCACAATCTTTTACTGGTTTAGAAAATCATTTTGATTTTAAATATTTTAAAGAATTTGAAATGGATTCTTCCAATATAAGC
Source organism: Millerago galiae (assembly GCA_030568845.1). Lineage (NCBI taxonomy): Eukaryota > Fungi > Ascomycota > Saccharomycetes > Phaffomycetales > Phaffomycetaceae > Millerago > Millerago galiae. The sequence goes on along the minus strand of JAJMIZ010000014.1, from coordinate 173,480 downwards.
CTATCCACTTTAGTAACCGGGTTGTTACAGTGTTTTTTCACTTTCAGTGGCTGGAATTCTGTCCATACAATTGCTTCTGAAGTTATTGACCCAATTAAAACTTTTAGAATTGCTGGCCCATTCTCTCTATCTTTAGCTTTAGTCAATTATGCTTTAATGAACATTGCAATGTTAAAAATCATACCCCATGATGAACTAATGAATGCTGGTCCATTAGTTGGTTCAATTTTATTTGAAAAAATTTTAGGATATAGGTTGGGTAGACAATTTGTTACTATTTCAATCGCACTAAGTTCAGCAACTAACGTATTTGTGGTCATTTACGCAATGAGTAGAATGAACCAAGAGATTTTTAGGGAAGGTTATTTACCATTCAGTAGTTATTTATCAAAAAATTTAAATAAAATTCCAATATTTGGTTTATTAATTTGCTCTTCATTAACAATATTTTGGCTATTAATTTTACCACCTAATGGCTCAAGTTTTGAATATATTGTTAATTTAGAGAGTTATCCATCACAAATTTTTCTATGTTTGATTGCAATTGGTGTATTCATAATTAGAAAAAGGTATCCAGATCAAAAAGCTCCAATTAGATCTTCATTAATTGGTGATTTCTTTATAATCATAATTTCAATTATAGTTACCCTTTCCCCTTGGATTTCAAATAAATCTCATAATATTCCTCATCTGCCACCATATCACATAATGGCTGTAATTTTAATGGGATTTTGTATTTTATTTTGGTCAATTAAATTTAAGCTGTTGCCTTATTTAGGAAATTATGAATTAATTGAAGATTATGAATATCATGATGATGGTTTAAGTGTTAAGAAGTGGGTTAAAGATTGGAATATAGAAATAGGCACATAGAGATTTTGACTTTTTTGTAGGGTCCGATTTTTTAACCGTGGAGACCAAAAAGCCACAGAATGAAATCAGTATAATTATCAGTATTTGGAAAATTTACCGCTGAATTAACATCTTTCAAATGTCGCAATCTTTAAAGCCATACAACCAATTAATCGTATATATAGCGATTGAAATATATTCAATTTTCAAATAAAACAAAACAGATTAAACAATGACTAAATTTGATAACGATACAATTAATGATTCGGCTGAAGCTCCATACTTGAAATTATTCTCAAGTGCAACAACTAATGGTCGTAAAGTTACAATATTTTTAGAACTATTAAAAGTTCCATATATCTTCCGTAACATTAAAGATTTTAGAACTGAAACTAAAGAACCATGGTTTTTAGAATTAAATCCAGTTGCTAAAATTCCATTGATTTCTGAAGTCAATTCCAAAGGTGAAATCTTCAATTTAAGTGAATCTGGTGCAATTCTAAATTATTTAGCTCAAAAATATGACACTGAAAATAAATTTTCATACTCAGTTAATGACCAAAGACATTACGAAGAACTTGAATTTTTATTCTTCCATGCTTCAAACTTAGATGTCTCACAAAACAAATTTAACTTTACTAAAACTGAAGAATCAAAAAAAGCACTTATTGCAAACTATGAATTATTCAATAACCAATTAAAAAAAAACAATACTGGTTATTTAGTCGGTGATCATTTTTCATTAGCGGAGGCAATTTCATTAGCTCATGTTGATCAGTTATACAAGAACATTGATACCGAAAGTGTTGCTCATTTAACTGAATTAAGAAAATGGTATGACAATTTAATTAATTTACCAGAAGTTCAAATTGCTTTCCACAAAACCGATTAACAGCTACATTTATAGTTAGATAAAAAATATAAATTGTAATTAACACACAAAAACACACAATGTTGAACCTTCAACAAGCGTAGTACCAAAATAAAATTTCCCAATAAAAAAGTAAAACCATAATCTTAAAAAAAAACATAAACCACTAAAATACAATGAGAAACCGTACGAACCTTAATGAGCAGCAATGCTTGGGTATAATTGTTTACCTAAAACCTCTTCTTCTTTATCATTATCTTCAACTTCGTTAATAATTTGAGATAATCTATTTTGAATCAATTTGATTAATTTCTTGTGTCTTGTAATTTCATCGTCAGAAATGACGACATTTGATAAATTTTTAGTTAGTGCTTCGACATCATCTTCGTCATTCTTGACTTCTTGAACATTACTTGATTTTTGGTTAATACCAATGTTATAACGGCGGTCATTTGCGTTGATAGAACCATCAAATCTTGAGGCAATTTGTGGATACATGAAATTGGAATGATTCAAGGAGTTGGAAGCATATAAGCCTGGGTATAAGCTATTATTTGATGGTGGTAATGGTTCTGATTTTAAATGAGGTAAAGTATTAACATTTGGATTGTAATTGGTTGGGTATTGATCTAATGATGCAGATAATTGATTGAAGAAACTATTTGTATCATATAATTCTTGGTTAGATTTGTAAAATTTACCGTTTGAATTATTTGTTGATAATGGAGGCAATGAATATTCAGAACCTAAATTATACTCTAACGCATTTAATTTACCAATCATTTCGTTATTATAACGAGGTGAGATTTTGGATTTCTTAACATCATCAAAGAATTGATTGACCATTTCTGGTTTTCTCTTTCTTGCGTAGTCACTTGAGTTATAATCATAATTATCTAAAGATAACAAATTATCAAAGTTAGGATTACTCATCATTTGTGGTTGTTGTTGGACCGGATGATAATGATCATAAGTATTGTAACCAATATTTCTTTGCTGTAACTTTTGTTGTTTAGCCATTTTAGCAGCAGCTTTAGTTGCAGAGTCAGCATGAGTCTTAATATGTTTTTTCAAATCTTGAGGTCTTTTGAATTTTTTAGTACATGTAGTACAAAAAAATGGCTTCAAAGGGATGTGAACTCTAATATGTGAAGTTATATGATCTCTTTTAACAGTTTGAACTTTACAGCCATCCCAATCACAGTTTAAATTCAAATTTCTATTTGATTTTCTACCAACATGGAAATCACACAAATGATTGTACAAAACTTCAGCACTTGAAAAAACTTCTTTACAATCACCCCATTTACAGAATAATGGACCTTTATGGTCATCATCATTATTTTTTCTTAAATATTTTAATTTTTTTGGAGGTTCAACTTGAGAGTTATTAATTGAACCAATATTAGCATCTGGTAACATAACTTTTGGTTGAGATAAACCTAAAGCTAAGCTTGAAGAGTCTAAGATGGAGTTCAAAGATGGAATGGAGTATTGATCAGCTGGTTTAGCAAATGATAATGATGGAATGGTACCATTAACATTAACAGAATTCACCGGTTTTTGGAAACCATTTGCAGTATTTGGAGATTCAGCAGAGGAAGCAGATGAGTAAGATTGGGGAGACTGTGAATTTGGACTGTTACTTTCATTTGAAGAAACAGTGGCTTTAGAAGGATGACGGGAACACGAATAATCAGCTTCTTTATTATTTACAGCAACACTAACATCAACCCCAGTATTATCTGATAAGGCCTTTGACGTGAGCTTAATAGAAGGCAAGTTAAGCGACTGCTGAGCGAACATTTTTAACCTTTAATTAATTAAAATTGGTGCAACTTTTGGGAAAGAGGCTGACTTTATATATTTCACTTTCCACCTAAAAATTCTCCACCAATAGAATCACTTTATTTTGTGCCAAGTACAAATTGAATTTCTTGACATCCAAACACCTAAAGATCCCAATCACGTGATATCCGGAATTTGTTTAATTCATCCAAAGCCTCGGATCTTTTGTTGTTGATTTAAACTTTACATTTCACTCTTCGTTGATGGTTTGGCCTTGCAACACTCCCAAAGTGGTGCCATTGGCAGGTGCTGTGCAGGTCATGGCTCCTATGATTGCAGGACTTCCTTCAGTGGTGATTACAGCGACGTCTGTGTGTTTATTTGACAATCAACACCATGTTGTTATTGCAACTCATGCAAGATCTGAAGAATCTTTAGAAAAATATGGTAATAACCTCTATTTCAAACTCAATTATGACCAAGATATCATTGGTATTGCTACAGATAAGGGATACCTTCTGATTTACTCAATTATTCACAATGATGATGAATTACTATCAACTTATAATAAAACAAGTGAATTGTTACAGAATGGTTTAGTTTTAAACAAACAGTTATCATTCTTTGAAAAATTGCATATTGAAAACCCAATTCCTAGTTATCAGTTGAGATTTAAAATTTTCTTAAAAATTCATCATGATTTAAAAGATTTCCAATTATTAAAGAAATTTGAATTATTATTAATAACTTCCAAAAACATTCAATTAATTGATTTACATACTTCAAATGATGAAATTATTAACATCAAATCCGACCAGATCATCAAAATGAGCCATTCACAACCTCTAACCAAATCTGATCAAGCTTTGTTTTTTTTAATTAATGAACATAATACTGGGAAACTTTTCATCAAAAACTCAAAAGAGTTTAAATTATTTAATGATTTTGCAATTGAAGATATAATTGATGCTTCAGTCAACTTAAAGTTAGGGTTGATTTTATTATTGCATAAAGATAAAAAGAAAGTTTCGTTCTATAATTATAATTTAAAATTAATTGTTAAAGAATTAGTTTATGATGATTCAATCAAAAAATTGAATTGGTTAATGAATAATAATTCTTATTCTATTTTATTTGAAAATGAAACATGGGCCATAAATTCAATTTTTGGTTCTAACTTCTTTAAAAGCTCTGATAATGATGTTGATTCTTGTTGGTTAAATAAAGTAATTAATTTTGATATCTTAATGGATCAATCTTATATAATATTAACTGATTCAGTTAATTTATATATAGTTTCATTATTGACTAATTTAAACATTAATAATAAGATTAATTATAATTTGAAAAGACCAATTTTAGTAACAAATGGTGAAGTTCACATTTACTCAGCTTATGAAAACAAAACAAGTAATTGGAATATTATAAGATTGCCATTTGAAGAATATCATCAAATACTTCAAATTTATCAAGCTTCTTTATCAAATGATTATAATTATTTGGCTCTTTCAAACAACAAAAGTTTATTAATCCATAGTTTAGTTGCAGACGACTGGAGTTTTTATATTAATGATTATAACCATGATATGTATATCGAAAATTTGACTTGGTTTTCAAAATTAAATTTATTGTTAGTTACAAATAAAACAAGTGTTCAATCTGAATTAATTATTTTTGATTTCAAAAATTTTGATAATGAAGTTACTTTTGATTCAAATTTAATAAAATTTAAATACGATTTCAATTCAAATATTAAAATTTTTAACGTCATTGATGAAGATATTTTAATTATGACTGAAAATTTAAAATATTATCACTTTAAAATAGAACTTTTGAAAAATAAAGGTATTAAGATTGATTTAATTAAAATCATTTCATTTGAAAAAATATTTGAAAGTTTAGACTTTGTGCAAAATGTTTTTAAAATTAATTCAGATTCTGAGGATTTATTAATTCAAGAAAATAATGAAATCCTTTATTTAAAAAATAAAAACAATTCTTTTGAAAAATTTCTATTATTTGATAAAGTTGAATACATTTCAAGAATTGACGTTGATAATTATTATTTGTTTAATGGTGACTCTTTGATAATGATTAAAGATTTAACCAACCTAATTGAAAACATTGACTCAAAAGAAACCATCAATAATTCAATTTTAAAAATTTCAACTTTGAAAAAGAATTATCCAATTTTATTAAATTTGAATAATGGATTGTTCGTTACTCTAGAAAACGATATTATTAGCAAAAAGTCAATTCAAATCAATAACGTATTAACAGAAAATTCAATTTTCTTGCATGATTTAATCAAGTTTGAAATGAAAAATAGTGATGATATTAAGCTTATCTTTACTAAGTATTCCAAATTCAAGAATTTTCAATATTCTTTAGAATTATTATTATATCAGACAATTGACAACGAGCATGAAATTCCAGAAAAAAAATTAATTGAACTGATTAAGTTCAATCCAATTTATGAATTAAATATCGTTTCAAAATGTTTGAGAAAAATTGAATTGGAACATTGGGATAAATTATTTAAAAATTTGAATTTAACCTCTGATGAATTAATTAATAGATCCATTGAATTGAAACAATTTCACACTTTATCAATTTTAATTATAATTTTTTTGAATTACAATGATAATAACTCAAAATCAAATAAAAACACAGAAAATACAATCAATGATTATGACGAAAATAGACTACTTGAAATTTTAAAATTAATTTATATTAATGCACAGGACGAAGAACTATGGGACTCTTGTTTTGAATTATTGAGGTTTTTCAAAATTTTGGATACTACAGGTGATTTATTAAACAAGAGTATTAAAATGCTGGAAAGTATTTAATCACAATCTTTTAATAAATAATTTTATAGATATCTTTTGTAAATGCCATTATCAACTCTTGAAAATAATTACACAAATTTTAAACGAAGATAAATTGACTATTGAGTAAGCCTACTTTAGATTACACACTCTGCCTCTGCCTCTTCAAATGCATTCATTTTTAAAGTATTAAGCCTCCAAATTTGGCGATGCATATGAAATTTATTTACAAAATGATAAAACATGATATCAAAATGGAACAAAAAGGAAATAATGTAAAATTAATATTAGAATTTAATAACATTATTAAATAGAGCCAATTTCCTGATTTGATATTGATTGAAACCAGCTGAATAGAAATTTGATTTAAATTTCACGCTGACGTAATTCCGTTTCAATGAAAAATGTTTTGATTTGACACTTTTTTCATATATAAAATAGATTTCATTCTTCGATAAATATAGTCTGCTTAAGAATGGAGCAAAGAAAGATCGCATTTAACGTGTCAGATTACTATCAGGTACAAGAAATTATTGGAGAAGGTGCATATGGTATAGTTTGTTCAGCACTTCATAAACCAACAGGCACAAAGGTTGCAATCAAAAGAATTTTACCATTTGAAAAACCAATGTTTTGTTTGAGAACATTGAGAGAAATTAGATTATTAAAGCATTTTAACAACCATGAGAATATTATAAGTATATTAGATATTCAAAAACCTGCAAGTTATGATCAATTCAATGAAGTTTATTTAATTCAAGAATTGATGGAAACTGATTTACATAGAGTCGTCAAATCTCAAAAATTGAGTGATGATCATGTGCAATATTTTACATACCAGACATTAAGAGCATTAAAAGCCATGCATTCTGCCAATGTGTTACATAGAGATTTAAAACCATCAAATCTATTATTAAATTCTAATTGTGATTTAAAAGTTTGTGATTTTGGGTTAGCCAGATCAATTGCATCAACTGAGAACAATTTTGGGTATATGACAGAATATGTTGCAACTAGATGGTATAGAGCACCAGAAATCATGTTGACATTTCAAGAATATACAACAGCAATTGATGTTTGGTCAGTTGGATGTATATTAGCAGAAATGCTGAGTGGTAAACCATTATTTCCAGGTAGAGATTACCATAATCAATTATGGTTGATAATGGAAGTTTTGGGAACACCAGAAATGGAAGATTATTATAACATTAAATCGAAAAGGGCAAGAGAATATATAAGATCATTACCATTTAGAAAGAAAATACCATTACAGAATATTTTCCCACAAGATACAAATCCTTTAGCAATTGATCTATTAGAGAAACTATTAACTTTCAATCCTCAAAAGAGGATTTCTGTTGAAGATGCATTAAACCATTCATATTTACAATTATACCACGATCCACAAGATGAACCAAATGCGATGCCAATAGATGAATCGTTCTGGGAATTCAATGAGAACAAAGAATTAGACATGGATCAACTGAAGACATTGTTATTTGAAGAAGTAATGAAACCTTTACAATAAAAACACTGTTAGTAAAACTTGTAGTGAAATTTGAAAATCACGTGAAAATCACGTTCCGCCATCTTAATTTTTTTTGTTTTGATTTGTTATATTTACAAAGTTTTGATTTAATGAAATTTAATGAATTTACTTTTGAAGGTTAGAAGTTTGAAAGAGAGGAAGAAGAATAACGTCATTGGATCATTTAATTATGATTCAAATAAAGTCAAGAATCAAAAAGAGATGAAGAAATCTAATAACTTGAATAACTCGAATTTTGCATTATTTTTACAATTTTCTTATGAAATAATTGATGATACCCCTAAATTTATCAAATTTATTATACTAATATCGATATTAGGGTTTCTGATATGGTTGATATTACATAAATCAATCGAATTAATTAGAAAATTAGCGATTTTAGGAGTATTTCAATCGTACTTTTCAGTGTCAAAATTAATAAATGGGATCTCATGGATATTTGGATAACAATGAATCTTCTAATCAATCAATTAGTACCAAATTTTAATTAGTTAAATCATGATTTAATGAGCTCATCGGACAGGGTTCACAACTATTTGGGCAAGGCCGAATTTTTTTTTAAACGGCTTCAAATAAAATAATTTTTTTCTTCTTTAATAAACAAGAAAAAAAAACTTTCAAAAATTTAATTATTTTCAGTTCTTTTCAATCTGGAGCATTTTGTTGAGGACTTTTCTTAGTTCCTTTTGTTTTGCTTAATATTCTCCATCTATTTTAAAAGGATATTAGTTAAATAAATAAATTTCACCCAAAACTTAAATGGATCTCAATATTGATTATAAAAATGTTTATTCTCCATTTCCTCCTGAAATTTTATATAAAATATTAGAATTTCAATTCTTCCAATTAATGCAAAATAATTCATCTTCATTATCAGGAAATGTTCAGATTTTTTTAAAATCCAATTTAACAATCAATAAATTATTTTATAGATTGGTTCAAAAAATCATTTATAAATATTGCATATTTAAAACTCCACAAACTTTTGACGTTTTTTTAAATTCAATAACTAAAAAGCCAAGATTAGGTGATTATGTTTACGTTTTAGATTTTCAGGAATTTACATCAATTGGATTAGGTAGAACAGGTAAAATGAATAAAGAAATTCAAATGGTTACATCAACCACTATTTTAAATTGTCTGAAAAAGACACCATATTTACTAGAATTCCTAGCAAGCGAAAATATTAAAGATGACTTAGATTCGAATTTATTAAATTATTTATTTAATAATATGAGATATTTAAAGTCTGTTGATTTTTGTGGTTGTTCTGGTGAAATTTTTGTTAATAACTTTTCGAATATAATCTTAAAGAAACCAGGAGTTTTCAATATAACAAATTTATCATTACATGATTGCACTGATTTGCCAGATTGGGTCATTGAGAAATTTTTAATTAATTTGCCAAATATTAAAAAATTAGATTTAACTCATACTCAAGTTACTTCAAAAACTTTAAGCTTAATTTCAAAAGAAACTAAGTTAACACATTTATCATTAGCTTATTGCATTCAATTAACAACTAGAGAATTAATCAATTTTTTCATAAACCATCCTGCAATCACTTCAAATAAATTGATTTGGTTGAATTTACAATGTGATTCATCTACAAATTCGCCAATTAATAATAATCAATTAACTTTTTTGTTGAAGATGTTTGATTGTGATTTTAATTATTTAAATTTAGGTGGATTAGATGTAAGTTTTGAAAATTTAATGCTAATTAAGAAAAAATTTATAAATTTAAAAAGTTTATTAATTGCAAACAATAATATTGATTTTCAATCATTAATTGAATTTTTAAAGCCACCAGAAATTGAAGAAGATAAAGATGAGGAAGAAACTTATTATCAACAATTAGAATTCATCGACCTAACAAAGAATTCATATATCAATAGATGGACAATTGATAATCCTAATTTTTTAAACTGTTGTCCATCACTAATGGCATTTGAATTATCAATCAAAGTTATCAACGAATTGGATTCAATTGGAGGTTCACTAAACAATGTAATTAATGGAGAAAAAATTACGTGGAAGACATATGATTCAGGTGGTAGAAGAGGGTGGTTATTTAAAGTTGATAAATTTAAAAATCAAGACAATTCTAAAAAGCTGGGATTAGTTGAATATGATATTGATACAGGGGAAAAAATCATACCAATATTGAAATTACCATATTTTTTAAAATTAGTAAATAAAAAAATTAGTTTAAGTAAAGGAGTTTTATTTGATGCTGATGAAATTTTTGGAGATTTTGAAAGAGGGATTTATAAATATTATGGTATGAAGATGTAATGATTACGAAAATAGCATTTTAATGAATAATTTATTGTGAAAGAGAATATTGTAGTAGTAAAATTCTCAATAAGTTGGGAAATTGGATTATAAATGTCAACAGAGTTAAAGAAGACTTAATCAATAATTCTAATAATGAATCGTTAAAAAGCTTTATTCTACTACCCCCTCTTGTTTCAAGATCTTTAAATGACTAAAAAATAAACGCGATGGGATTGTAAATAAAGTTGTGCTATTTGAGAATTGTGGTTTTTTCGCAGCCTCTAGAATTGGAATTGGAACTGGAACTATTAATGATTATAATAGATGATTGATTTTAATCTAGAATCTGGTTCATATGCTGGACCTAAATTCGTGTATTGGTTTGAAAGTCCATTATTACTTTTTTAATTGTTATTTTCAAGTTAAACTTATATAAAATGTTGTAGAGTCAGATTAGCTTTTTAATCATTTTTAATTTTAATGAATTGTGGTATAAAATAGGTGGATTAATTGAAAAGAAATTCATAATTTGCAACTGATTTGAAGTATCGATTAAATTAGTTGAGTGGTTGAATTCATTTATTAGTTCAAATTCGTTAATAGTTAAATTGGATTTCAAATTAAAATAATTTTGGAATAATTTGAATATTTCATCACTAAATCCATCATTATACTGTTTCTTAATAAAAGAGATGAAAGAATTCTTATAATTTTTAAAAAGATTCAAATTTTTAATGAATAAAAATTGTCTTGATGTTAAATTTGAGTTTTTTAAGACATCAGGAATCTGTTGTCTATAAACCTGATTTAAAATTGAATTAAAATAATTTCTGATTAAATTAATCAGTAAGGTTTCAAATATTTCGAAATTTTTATTTAGAAATGATTTAGTTAATCCTGGATTTGATATTATTAATTCAGTTATTGATTTAAACAATGAAATTTCTTTATTAGATATTTGAACAGCGAATTTTGAAAAAGAAGTCATTAAAGGATAAAAAGAGAAGATTGATTAGATTTTATAGTTTAGAGAATTTCTGTTCACTGATTTTCTGTTAGTTTAGTTCTCTCACAAGAACATAAGAGTTGCTAATATAAGACAATTTGTTGCGCTCAAAATATTTAGAAGAGTATCTTTCCGTAATTTTTTTTTGCCTAAGTATACAAGCCTATATTAAGACACAAAACTTTCTATATTCTTTAAGCAACATGAGTAATAATGAAGAACTCAAATTCATTAATGAAATTTAGCTTCATTTTTTTACATTTTGTACCTTCGACAATTTTACCCGAAAAAAAAAAAGACCATAAAAAACGATAAATAAACAAATCTTGAAATTCTTCCCAACTGATCTGAACAATGAGAGGTGAGTTTGCCCATCAAAAACCGTGTTTTCCCCTTACTAACGTCTCTAAAAGATTACAAGATCGTCGTTCTAGGTGCAGGTGGTGTTGGTAAATCTTCCCTAACTGTTCAGTTTGTTCAGAATGTTTATATTGACACTTATGATCCTACCATCGAAGATTCATATCGTAAACAGATCGAGGTCGATTCAAGACCTTGCGACCTAGAGATCCTAGATACTGCAGGGGTTGCACAGTTCACAGCAATGAGAGAGCTTTATATTAAATCAGGTAGAGGTTTTGTTTTAGTTTATTCAGTCACTGATGAGAATTCATTGAAAGAGCTTTTAGAATTAAGAGAACAAGTCTTGAGAATCAAAGATAGCACTAATTCAGGACCAGTACCAATGGTTTTGGTAGGAAACAAAAGTGATTTAGAAGACGAAAGAGTCTTAAGTCCTCAAGATGGGATTCAAGTTAGTGAAAGCTGGGGCAAAGTGCCCTTTTATGAAACAAGTGCAATGCATAGAACAAACGTTGATGAAGCGTTTATTGATGTCGTTAGACAAATTATGAGAAACGAAGCTTTACAAGCTGAAGAAAATCTAGAAAATCAAAATCAACAATTTCATCCAACTAATAATAATTTACAAGAATTTAATAACAGAAAAATGTCAAATCCAAGAATAGTTAAAACTCCAACAAGCAAATCAAATATAGTTCAACCAAAGACTAAAAAGAAGAAAAAAAGAAGTCTCTGTACGATTTTATAATTTTAACAAACAATCCAGAACCTCTTTAGATTAATGTACATTTTAACATTTTATTTATTGTTTAATAACTTATCTTTCACTTTCTGGTTTCCAGCTTCCTTCAAACATGTGTCTAATATATGCCATTTTATCATCTATTGATTTTGATCCCATATGACCAACACCTGGACTGAACGACGTGATTGGTAACACCATGACATCATCGATTAATACAACTTGGTCCATTAATGTAAAAAACTTCCAGTCAATTCCATCAGTATAGATATTCAAATCCTGATTGTATTGATTCTTAACAGTTTTATTTATAATTTTTAATTGTTTTCCTTTATTCTTCAACAGCTTGTTGAAATAATTGAAGATCTCATGCGTCCATATACCTGGTCCTGTCCAATTCATAACTCCATCGTCATCCTTCTTAACTTTCGTTAGTGTTCCTTTCTTTTCTTTTTGTAATGTAATGTCTGTAATTTTAATGATTAATTCTCTCAACATTGGGTGTCCAACTTTACTTAACATACTCCATTGACAGAATTGGACTCTATTAACATAATAGTCTGCCCAATCTTCTCTATCTGGATCTGCTTCAATTCCAATAATTAACCCTGCTTCATTCTTACCCCCATAAATAGTTTTATTAAATACTACCCAATCATCTATTTTTTGTAATGGAACTGTATCCATATCAGCATAAATACCACCTCTTGCGTACAATATTAAATATCTGAAGAAATCAGCTTTTAATATATTTTTTGGTAAAATTTTATAAGCATGATAAACTTCTGGTGTACTTATATATAAAGATTGAATTAGATCAGAAGAAATTGAGTCAGGTATAACATGATGATCTGCAGTTTTAACTTTATCTTCATCCTTTTTTTTACTTTCTTCAGGGTTATAGCCTGTTAATGAAACAATTCCATATGTTGCATCTTCCCATCTTTCTGCATATTTTTTCAATTTTGGTGACATATTCTCATCATCTAAGTCTGTTTTCCAAGTTTGCCATATCGTTTTAGGTATTGGTGACAATTTGTCATATGGATATTGTTTAATTAATTTTCTTCTAATTTCATCTGTTGAATAATGAGATGAATTAACTTTTCTTTGATTTATAAAATGATTAGGAATTGAATAAATTGATCTGTAAGTTTGAACAATAATGAATATAACAGAAATCGCAACAATCGATCTTTTAAGTATTGGATTTCTTTTAAATTGTCGAGAAATCAATTTAAGCATAATTTTTTGTATAAAAAGGATCAATAAACTTTTTTTTTATTTTTTTTCGAGGCTTTTAAATAAAGTTTTTGGAATGTCGAAACTTCTCTACATTTTAACTAAAAACAAATCTATAAAACGTATTATACCATAAACAAAACTCTAAAAATAAAGAAGAAAAACAAAATGCATAAAACTAATATTGATGAGTGTGAATTTCATCAACATGTTCAACTTTAATTAATGGTCTATATTCAGGTTTCCACATTTGTGATCTAACCCATTCAACACAACCTTCGAAATCTCTTGGAACTTTAACGTATTCATCTTTGTCTGGTTGAACTTCACTTTCAATTCTAGCAGTACCTTCTTTTAATGCTTGTAAAATAACGGCAGCAGCAACTTTAGCACTTGTATCATCAATAACTTCTAGTGGTGGTAATAAACCAGCTTTTGGATCTTTATCCATTGGTGATAAAGCAGCTAATTGATCAACTGCTGCACTGATCATTGTATCACTAATGACGTTAGCTCTTGATAAGACAGAACCTAAACCAATACCTGGGAAAGTGAAACAGTTATTGTTTTCAGAAATAACATAACCATTGACTGGTTTGAAAGGAGAACCTGTAGCGACTAAAGCTTCGTTGTTTGTCCATTCCATTATGTCTTCTGGGAAAGCTTCATGTAATCTAGTAGGATTAGATAATGGGAAGACAATTGGTCTTGGGTTATGTTTATGCATTTCTTGAATAATTGTTTTGGTAAATGCACCAGCTTGAGTTGAACAACCGATCAAACAAGTTGGTTTCACTTTCTTAACAACTTCTAATAATGATGTGGTATCGATACCTTCCCAGTCAGCGTCCTCATCAGCATATTTATGTTGATCTGGATTTGAAGTTGCTTTCATAGATTTTTTAATTAAACCTCTGACATCTAATGCATGGATTCTCTTTCTAGCTTGTTCTGGAGTAGCACCATGAGTAACCATATGGTTAACGATTTGATCTGCAATACCTAAACCTGCGGAACCTGCACCGTAAATAACAATTTCTGAATCTAATAAATCACCACCAGTGAATTTTAAAGCAGCAGTTAAAGAAGCCATAACAACGGCACCGGTACCTTGGATATCATCATTGAAACAAGCTAATTCATGTCTGTATTTATCTAAGATTGGTCTTGCAGTTTTAACACCAAAATCTTCAAAATGTAAGGTTGCAGATGGGAATCTCTTCTTTAAAACTCTAATGAATTCAGCGACTAAGGCTTCGTATTTTTCACCTTCAACTCTTGGAATTCTTCTACCCATGTATAAATCATCTTGTAGTAATTCTTGATTGTTTGTACCAACATCCAAACAAACTGGAATAACTCTACCTGGATGAATACCACCACATAAAGTCATTAAGGATAATTTGGCAATGGCAATTCTAATACCACCAACACCTAAATCACCAAGACCTAAAATACCACTTGAATCAGTGACAACGATATAATCAATATCTTTATCCTCACCGAAATGCGCTAATCTTTCTTCAACTGAATCGATATCATCAATATCTAAGAAACAACCTTCTGGCTTTCTGAATCTATGAGAGTAGGCTGCGATGGCATCACCTTCAGTTGGTGTGTAAATGATTGGAACTAATTCTCTAATATGTCTTCTAACTAGTTCATAGAATAAAACTTTATTTTGAACTCTCATTGAAGAACAAAAATCATTTTTATCTAGAGGAGTCTTTAAGAAAGACAATTGGTTATAAGCTCTTTCAACTTGATCATTTAAATCGTTAACGTGATAAGGTAATAAACCTTTTAAACCAAAAGCTTCTCTTTCTTCTATAGTGAAAGCAGAACCTTTGTTGAATAAAGGTGAGTTTAATAGTTGGAACCCAGTTAAGGAACATTCGATTGGACCTTCAACTGATAATCTTGTAGATTTTGGAGTATTTTGCTGAGCTAAAGCAGCTTGACCAATTGGTTTTTTAATGGTTGTAACTTTAGCATAATGAGTTGAAGTGGAATTTGATCTTGTTTGCAATTTACATAAATTGGCAATAGAAGATCTATTTGCTCTCAACATGATTGAATGAATATTAAATAGGGTGTTGATCTAAAAACGACACGAAGATTAAATGAGTGAAATTTTTTTCTTCCTATAATTTAAAAAAAAAAATCAAATAACAAAACCCAAGCTGATAATCAGAGATTTATAAATGGGAAACTCAAATCGGTTTATAAATAATTATTTATGACTCAATTAAAGAAGAAAAAAATTTATAAAAAAAGTTTTGATGCTTATTTCTGTCAAATTTCACGGTACTTTCTCGACCATCCTTTTTTTTCCGATCGTCCATGAATGAAGCCAAATTGAGCTTAAAGGCGAGGTGGGAATGAAAGGAAAAAAGTTTGGTTGTGAACTTGTCCGAGTATGGGCAAAGAAATTGGTTAAAACGGGCCCTAAACATCGCCTAAACCCATTTAAAATCAATTTGATCAACCTCATCGCTTATGTAATGTGTAGTGTGCACAGAGAGGGGCTACAAGGCAGAAAACGGTTTGGGTACTTGCAGAGTTCCGGATTTTTCCACTCAGTGAGAGGAAGGTGTAGTAGAAAAAGGCCCAAACAGTTTATTATAGATGTGTATTAGGTTGGATATCAAGTTAGAAGGTGAGCATATGGCTCACCAATTTATGTGTCAGTGGAATCCGACTCAGTTTAAAAGGTTTTTCCGTGTTGATTTCATTGTTCAAAGTAAAAATCAACTCAGGAAGTATGTAGCCGTGAATATGATATAAACCGGAAAAACTAGGTGATCATTTAGATTTCGATAAAGTACAGTAACCAAGTTGGAGAGTAGAATTTTTGAAGTTGGTAACCTTGTGGTGGTTTAGGATAGAAATTGTGGTGTTTGAACTGAAAAAGTTGTGACTTTTAGTCGAAATTGTGGTGAAATTGAGTCAATTCACTTTAATTTGATGTACTCCATCGGTTGGATTTGTGAATAATGTTTACTGTTTTTGTATTCAACGGCTAGAGAATAGCTTAGATTCTTCTACACCTGCTTTTTCATTCAATTTTTGTATTTTCTTATTTACATTGCTACTAATGATCAAATCTGAAAACTTCTTCTAAGTTTAACCACCATCCTTTTTTATCTCTTGAACCTGTTGAACCTTCAACTAAAGTTTCTTGCATACAATCGGTCATTTCCCACCATTTAAAATTACCTGGATCATTTCTACTTAATTCACCATCTCTTTCCCAATTATCTCCAGTATATTTGAAATTAGCAATTAAAATTCCAAATAGTGGACTGTAATTAATCGAATAATCTTCAATGTGGTATTTACTTAAATTTGCTAAAACTGATGGGAAAACTTCTTGATGACATTTCTTGTATTCTTCAAGTGCTTCTAGCTTCAATTTAACAATTTGGCAAATTCTAATACCTGGATGCTTTTCTGTTGACATTATTATTACTCAATTGATATAAGTAGATGATTAGGTGTGTTTTTAGTTAATTAATTTTCTTTTCATCGAGCTTCGGGATGTTGATGGAACGAAGAAGCAAAGACGCAAGAACGCAGTGCTTCTGTGCGTCTCTGATAATGATACTAATGGGCCATACATATCCCCACTATTCTATATCAACAAGTTAGAGACTCACAGATCAAACTGTAGAGGGCATTTTTTGAGAAATGATGCAATGTTCTTGTAATCAGTTGTCACTGGCAAGTACATGGTACATTGGCACACGTTTATATAAAAGTTTTAGTAGATTTCCTTGTGGAGAAAATCTTAAGAATAGAATCACATATAGGCCTATCAATTCCTAACTTAGGCATTTTGAATCCAGAGTATTTATATATGCGCTGATTTGTCCAGATTTGTTGATATTTGAAAGAAGCTCGTTACTGACAGGAAATTACTCTTAATGATAATAATCAAAACTAGTAGAGAAAGATGTATTCCATATCTATTTTTCGAAACTCTATAAGTCAAATTTCACAGTGAAGACCTCGAGCTTTTATGGATTATACTATGTTACATACTACAAGGCAGCCTATATTCAATTTGTTTTTTATTAAGCATGCTGCAATATGCATAAAACCGAGCTTACTGATGCCTCGTTTGACACAAAGTTTTCTTGTACTAACTGTCAAATGAATCAAGCAAAACGTAGGACTCCAAAATCAAGTATATCAGCTTATTTGTGCTTCAGTCAATTAAAGTATATCGTTTTTTTCCTGCTTTCTTGTTTTTCATTTCCATTGACGCAGGGTTTTGAGAAAGACAAGAGAAAAGGCTCAAGAGATTTACGAGGCTGACCGATGCATCACTATCTAATTTCGTTTTACATGATCATTTGAATACATTTGAAGATTATCTTATCTTATAAAGGATAACAAAAATATTCTCGAGTTTCTCCAGTTTTGTCGTAATTTCAAGAAGGAAATGAACGGAGCACCCATAGATTGACTCCATAGCTTGCGTAGTTAACTTGTTATCTGGCCTTATTAAAGTTAGACAATAACCGTATTTTCATATTAATCCTGATTAGAGAAGCAACATGATTTAAGAGGTAATTAGCTTAATATAGGATCAATTTATAACCTTGCAGATAAACTTTGTGTCTCATTTTTGTGGTTTTTTTTCAACTAATCCAATGAAGTACGCTTAAAGTGGCTTTATCAATTGGGGTAAATATATAAGTAAAATTATCTTGCTAAGTTGACAGAAATAGCGTAAAAATACGGGATGAGAACAATTAGCTATGAGGACTTAGTGTTGGAGATTTTTTTTTATTAACTCATTTTTTTAATATAAAATTTGCAGATAGTCTAAACTTCAAAATTGAATACTATTAATGGGTCTTATTTCAAGATTTTATGATTCTGATGGCTTACCATCAGAAATATATAATTCAAGATTGTATTTTTCATTATTTTTATTTGGTGTTTTAGGCTCTGCAAGAGGTTATGATGAAGGAAATATCGCATCAACAAGTGCACAAGTTTCATTTATAAATTTATTTGGGTTAAAAAATCCAGATAAATCAGCTGCTGAATTGGCAAATTTAAAATCAAACATAACTTCAATGGTTCTATTGGGTTCAATTGGAGGTTCATTGATTGCAGTTTATTTTAGCGATAAATTTGGTAGAGTTAAAACTTTGAAACTCATTTCAACTGGATGGGTTATAGCATCAATTATCCAAATAACCTCAAGATCAGCCAGTCAGTTATATGTAGGTAGATTCATTGAAGGTTTAGCAATCGGTCAAACAGTTGTAGTTGGTCCAACTTATTTGGCTGAAGTCTCACCAAAGAATATAAGAGGTTTAGCAGGCTGCTTATTTTCTGGCTCTGTTTATCTAGGTTCATTGGTTGCAAACTTTGCAAATTATGGCACTGCTTTACATATTTCAGACACTTCAAATTTGCAATGGATTATACCAACTTCGTTAAAGATTGTATTTGCAGGTTTTTTTTTTATTGGTTCATGTTTTGTTGAAGAAAGTCCAAGATATTTAATTAAAGCCAATAAAGTAGATGAAGCTTTTAAATCATTAAGCAGAATCAGAGATTTAGATGAGAAGCACCCTTTAATAGTTTCTGAAGTTTC
The DNA here is from genome assembly GCA_030568845.1 of Millerago galiae. NCBI lineage: Eukaryota > Fungi > Ascomycota > Saccharomycetes > Phaffomycetales > Phaffomycetaceae > Millerago > Millerago galiae. Next base: position 154,339 of record JAJMIZ010000014.1, on the reverse strand, counting down.
TGATATCACTCAAAATTTAACATTAGTCGAGTCTGAAAAAGTTTCAAAATTTCAAGCTTTTAAAGATTTATTTTTAATTAATTCAATAAGATATAGACTATTTTTAGGTTTAACTGCACAATTATTAGCTCAATGGTCTTTTGCTGGTTCAATTACTTTGTACATGCCAGAATTAACAAGCTTAGTGGGTATTACTGGGGCTAAAAAGATTATGTTTTCTGGAGTTTTAGCTACAGTTAAATTGATATCAGGCTACATATCTGCCTTTATATTAATTGACTATTTTGGTAGAAGAAAATGTTTATATCTTGGTATAACAATACAATTATTGTCAACTTTATATTATGCCGTTTTTTTAAATGTTGTGCCAAATATTACTAACGAAGATTATGAAGTTACAAATTCTGAAGCAAATGCAGGTATTGGTGCACTAGCTGCATTGTTTTTAACAGGGGCTGGTTGGGCAATGGGTTGGAACTCAATCCAATATTTAATTAATTCAGAAATTCTACCATTGAGAGTTAGGTCATTAGGAACTTCAATCATAATGGCATTTCATTATATTTTTCAGTATAGTAACTCCAAAGCATTGCCCACAATGTTGATTAGATTAAAACCATACGGGACTTTTTATTTTGCATGTGCTATCTTGGTTATTGGATTATTTTGGAGTTGGTTCTTTTTACCAGAAATAAGTGGTAGATCACTTGAAAGTATGGAAGAATTATTTAGCTTATCCTGGTATTTAATTGGAAGAAAAGGCTCAAAACTATGTCCAGATAATTCAGAAGTTTCTTATTCAAATAAACAGATGGTTGAGGTAATCGAGGATGAGATGAATGATGATAACAAACATAAAGTAACAGAGATCGTTTGAAATATTAACAAGAACGTATATTTGTTTTTTAACAAGAACATATTTATTGTTTCCTTCTATGTACATCACATGTGTCTTCTTGCATGTCTGATTTTATCCTTTAACGGATCTTTAGATGGTTTTCTTAGAACTATATATAATAAAATTGAAGAAGCAAAACATAAACCATACCAAGTAACTAAATATTGTAAATGATTATTTCTTAAATCAATAGTTGCAGTTCTACCTATTGGCACACCTGCATTCATAAATTGATATTGAGAGAATTCTTCAACATCGGTAGTATGCTTTTCTTTACTTAATTGAGTTATCTTATGAGTTTTAGCCTTTGCCCAAAATTTCCACCATGGTTTTGGCTCATTTATAATTTTTGTTTCAATTGGATGATCCTTCAAATCAACTAAAGCAGCTAAATGTAGAGGCATGCAATGAGTTTGTTCAGTCATTTCATTATAATCTAAAACATGCCATAATCTTGAATCAGGGTCTAATTTATCCATTGTTAACGATGCCTTTGGATTAATTTTTTTAACTAAACATACAATTTCAACTTCATGTAAAGGCACACTTAAATGTTGCAACTTTCTTTGAGTTGGCAAAACATTTTCATCAGTGACAAAACCTCTTTCAATTAAAACGTCTTCACCACCATCTGATCTAACTAATGGTGTGAAAACTCTATAACCTTTTCTTTCATTTTTAACAAGAGGACCCAGAAAGACTTCTCTTGAATGGTCAAATTTACCTTTAACAATAACTCTTCTATATTGCCAATCTTCAGCATCCTCAGCTTTAAAGTTTTTAGGTAATGGAATTGGATCAAATGTTAATCTATCTTCACAGGTACTTAATAAATTCATTTTCCATTTTAATCTTCTTAATTGCCAAGTACCCAACATAAAAGATATAACTGGCATTAAAATCAATAAAGATAAGAAAATATATTTTGAAATACTCCATGATTGTTTTTCACTTGATTTAACTGGTTTCCAATCAAAATTTGAAGTTATTAAATTTCTTTTAAAATTCTTTTGAATTGGTTTAATTGAATTTCTTTGAATTAAAATCGATCTGGAAATAGGTCTTTGACATAATGAAATGGAAGATTTCAATAAAATCGGCCGTTGAAATAAAATTTTAAACATTTTTGGCGAAATTTAATTGATTAAAATTTATATTAAATTTTGAGTTCAATTTCAAATTCCGTGATTCAAGTCACGTGAATTTCGCGAAAAATTGATAAATTTCTTTGTTTACTTTTTACTCTTATAATTAATTATATTAATGTCAAGAAGCAGAAACTCCACTCCACATAGACTTTCCCGTTCGTCTAATGTGCTGCCGTCTCCTGGAGTCCACTACCCAATCGAATTAGACAAGACTCCTTTAGATGAGACCCTATTACCTTCGATAACAGAATTAAATGATAATTTAGTTGATTTAGATTCAAATTTACAGAATTTACAAAAGATACACGAATCTTTGACATCTTTCAATGAATCGTTTGGTAGCTTTTTATATGGTTTACAGATTAACGCATATACCGTTGAATTTAATGAAATTCCTGGTATAAATGAAATTAATTTCTTGAAACAAGAAGAAATCAAGGAAAAAATTAATAAATTGGAAGAGTATTTTGATGATACCAAAGAAGATGATACATATTTAACCAATGACGAAGATGGGTCGTTCTTAGTTCAACCAAAGAAAAAGAAGAGTAAGATTCCAAGAATAACTGGAGGGATAATGAAACCTACAGAAGCAAGTGAAAGAAGACAAAGAAGTGCCGTTACAAACAATAAAAAGCCACCATTTAGATAAAAAAAACACTACAGTTGAATAATACATACACATATACTTTTAGTCATAACACATTTCAGGTTCATTATTTAACATTTCTAGTTTTCTTGATAGTTCAGTTACATTTAAATTTGTATAATTAAATTGCTGCCATAATTCATGACAAATTGGGGTTCTAATCAAGTTTGAATCGTTTGAATTCGATCTTGTCATGGAAGGGATGAAATCAACATCAATTGAATCTATTGGTAAATCAAAAGTTGCAAAACCAACTGAATATAATTTTGGATTTATACAAATAATTTGATTGTTAAAATTAATGTCATTAATTTCAAAAAATTGATTACTTGATAAAAAATACTTTAAAATTCCATTTAAAAATAGATTATTAGTTGTTTTAATCAAAATATTTTCATGTTTTAAATTTTCAAATTCTAAGATTAAATCATGAACGTGATCCAAATTTAAATCTTGTTTAATATTTGAATAAATTTTTAAAGAATTGTTGATTGGTAAATTTGTTAAAATTTCATTTAAATTATTATTCGAAGTTAGCCAAATATTTTTATTATTAATATTGAAATTTTTTAAAAAATTGAATAAAATCATTGGTAAAAATCCATTTATGTTAAAAGATTCTAGATTGATAATATTGATAATTTTTAAATATTGGGCATTAAGTAATTCACATTCATGTTTACTGATTGGTTCATAACAGAGTTCATAATTATTGATTCTTTTTTTAAAATCTAATAAAGCAACAGTTTGGTCAATATTAATATAATCTGGACCGTTTAATTTTAATTTAATGTTTTCTTCAATGATTTTTTCATTAGTACAAATACTTTCCAAAAACAAAACTTTTAAATTTTTAGAATTTTGATTTATATGGTTTAGAATTTTAACTCTTCTTTGATTCGTTGTGTTTGTTGCATCAAATATAGCAACTTTACCGTCTTCATTATTTAAATAGTTTAATAACTCGTTTAAAGTGTTTAACGCTAGTTGATCTCTGATTAAAACGTTTTCTTTCAATTCAGGATTAAAAAAATCCGCATTATGGTTTGAATCATCATTAATTCTTCTTCTTGTACCAACGTTAAATACTTTATTATTAATATTTAACCAGTCTAAATAATTTGAGATTTTTCTGGTGATGTAAGATTTACCTCTTGCGGGCAATCCACACATTATAATTATAAGCTTTTCATCCATTTTAAATAAATATTTGAATAAATAATAATAAATTAATTAATAAATTATGAAAAAGTACAAAATTTAAATAAAAACACAATTTCTTCTCATTTAAATAAAAAGTTTTTTGAGTCATGGAAACGGAAAATTACATGCCTCAAATAGTTTTTCCGAATGCAGCTTTTTGAGCCCCTCTTCTGCCTAAGTTTGGAGGGAGCCGTGCCTAAATTTTACTGGTCGGAGAGTTCATCACCGAGTTCCATTTAAACGGTGACTCATGGTGAAGGATTCATAAGAGGAAGAGGACCGGAAAGATGGACGATAACAGATATGAGTAACTAGGTATATATGAGGAAAGGACGAGTGTAAATACAGTAGACACTAAGTATGTACAAGGGTAATGATATATATCCTTTTTATATAGAATTTCTTTTTATATTTCTAGTAGTCTTTTTTGATGGCTTTCAACGGTTTAATGTTACGTCTGCAGAATTTCCCCTCTTTTGTACCCATTGGAAGTTGACTTTGTTCGGATTCATTTAGCCGTTACTTCATCTGTAATAACTTTGTTAAATCAACTTGCTGATGGTTTTCATCATATAAGGATCCAGTTAATTGGATTTGATTTGATTCATTATCGTTATCTGATGAATCACCACCGATCATTGGAGTTGCTGATCTAATTGGATCAGGTAACATTGGTGCTGTAGTTCTTGTTGGAGTTGGTTCTTGAATTTGAACAGTTGGTACAGTCAACTCACTTTTAATTGGTGGGATGTAATCTTCTTTATCTTTAATTGGATTCATTTGTAAATTTTGTAATTTTGTATTGATTGTTGAAATATCTATTGGGTTTGAAACTTCAATCTTTGGAGTATAAATATTAACCGATCTCATACTATAGTTTGAACTCATTGGTTGTAGTTGATTTGTTGAATTGTTGTTAATTCCAAAAATTTGACTATTATTATTAACCTTCATCGAAATGTAATCAAATCTTTCATTAAACGAATTAAAACTTGTTAATGCTTTTAAATCTTTAATCCATTTTTCAAATGATGAGTTCGTTAATTCATGATTTTTAAAAATATAATTAACTGATTTGAATTCAGTTTTAACTTTTAATTGAAACTTAGTTTCATTATAATCAACTAATAAACAATCGTTTAATTTAATTGAATTAATTGGCGTTAAATCTTGCTCAAATTTTGAACTTTTAAATTCATGTAAATAATTCATAGTTAAAATATAAAAAGATTTTGAATATGTTTTTAAAAACTTGGATTTTTTATATAATTCTCCTGACCTTATGGTCTTTGATATAATCGAATTATTGAATGGATATTTCAAGTTTGATAATTTTTTAGGTTCTGGTAAAATATCATCATGTTTGATTTTTAAAAAGATTTTACCATTATCTTTAGTGATAAAGTTATCCCATTCAAAATATGATTTCTTTGAAATTACTCCTTGATGTAATTCATTAATCAAATCGTTATAATGAATGAAAATTTCTTGAGAAATTAATTCAGAATATTTATTTAATGAACTTTGAATTTCTTTAAATATAATTTTTTCTAACATCAATGCAGTCATTTGTAAATTCATAAATGCTTCCTCTAAATAATTCTCAATATGCAATTGTTGTTTTAATTGTATTTCTAATTTAATTCTTAACAAATATGGATCAATTGAGCAATCTCCAGTTTTTGTCAATTTTTCCATTGATTTAATATAATCATCTAATAGTTGTCCTGATAATGCAATTTCTTCTTTTAAAGAATTTTCTTTAAAATCATCACTCAAACTTTTAATTTCTTTAATCTTGAAGACCAAATCTTTTTGTAGTTCTTCCAATTTTGGTATAATTTCATTTGTTAAATTTGATGATATTTCCTTTTGATGAATTGCTAAATTTAAATGGTATTTCTTTAATAGTATCTGAACATCTTGAATTGAACCTTCACCAAATTTTGTGAAAAAAGATTGCTTCTTAGCGTCTTCAGGATCAATTAAATCTAAAGTTCTTGCATCACCGTTTGATCCAACGTTATTTGTATTTATATTTGTGAAGAACGGGAAATCAAAAGAATTGGCGACGTTTGTGTTAACAACACTTGCCTGTTGATTTGATATGATTATTGCTTTGAAATAAGTTATTAAAGACTTGATTATACTTCTCCATAATTCAAATCTTTTACTTAAAGTTTCCGTTTGGTTTCTGTTATCAGGAATTCTTGAATTAAAAGGAGATTGCGGATCTTCTTTAGGCAACACAATTAGATCTTCATTCATATTTACATCAACACAACTTGATTATGGTGAAATTTACTTATCAATTGGATTATTTTTATGGTTAAAATTAGAAATTTTTCCCGGTTTTATAAGGCTGAATAAACACTACAAACAAATTCAGAAATAATAATAAAATTCATGGTTTTGGTATTTTTAATGATTTTGAGATCAATGCTGAACCATGTAAGAAGAATATCAACACAATTGGATGAAATTCTAATACTGTCCCTTTTAATAAGACTCCAAAAGGTAAATTTTCATTAACAAAATCTTTATGAACAAAATATGCCATTAAACCAACCAAAGCTAATGAAGTTGGGATTGGTAAGCCTTCAAAATATTTGGATTTACCAGTCAAATCTTTTGGAATTGTTGTTACTGTAACATTGAATCTTGCCAATCTTGTTAAGCCACATAAAACGAAGAATGATAGAATTAAAACATCAATAGTTGTTTGGAAACCAATTGCAAATGCAATTGAAGCAGGTGCAACACCGAATGAGATCAAATCAGCTAAAGAATCTAATTCTTGTCCCATTAATGATGATTTATTTCTTATTCTTGCAACTCTACCATCAAAGAAATCAAAAAATAACCCTAATAATATAAAGAAATGGGCTCTTTGAACGTAATGTGGTTGTGAAGTTAAAGTAAATCTTAAACATGAAACAATTGAGTAAAATCCACTGAATCCGTTTAGTAAAGTAATGAAATCAGCTAAATGTAAGTTTCTAATTAAACTGAAATGATATTCATCTGAAGTGAATTTCTTAAAATCACTTTCATCTGGTGGATCCAATGGTGTATTATCTAAAGAAAACAATGATGATCTTCTTCTAATTGGAGCTTGAATAACCAATTCATCACCAGATTCTGCATCCGTGAGAACATTATCATCATCTGAAACTTTTCCCATTGATCTTGTTTTACGTTTTGACATTTAGAAATTAAAATTAAAAATAGATGAATTTTGCTTATTTTTTTATATTAATTTTTTCTCATTTCGGTGAGATGCATGTGAAACACAAAGATTTTGTGGCTTTTGAATCCATGACTTATCTCTTTGTTTATTGAATTTATTATAATTTATTCTTATTATATGAGTTTTTCTCTATATCTCTATTTTTTTTCTGCTCAAATATTTTGATTGGATCATTATTTATTTGAGAAGTACTACATATTTATTATTTATCAAACAATATATTAAATAAAACAAATACATCAAATAATACATAGAATGAAGTAAAGAGCACAATTATCCAACAGGGTATCTACTGATTGATTCAAATGAGTTAATAAATTAACCAATTAATTACTTAATTAACTAATTGATCATAGATCAATCTCAAACATCCAAACACCTCAGCATAAATAATCCTTGTTTATGGTAAATTAGAAGTCAACAAACTGCAAAAATGTCGTTTTTCAATTCTTTGATCCACTCTTGGGGTCAACCAGAGCAAAAAGTCTCTTCCATTACTAAATTTTTAACACACAACAACACTCCTGTCGGGAATTTCTGTTCTGGGATCCCAATTGCTTTACCTTCTTTAATTTCCACACCTTTTGGTAAATCAATCATCTCTTTATTTATATTAATCGTTTATTTAATATTATACAGAGCACAAACAGATAGAACTGGTGTTGAATCTAGATTATTAATCTCTTTGATTCTTGGTAATACGTTTTTTGCAATCCTAACTTTCAATGATTGGTTTAATTTAAATCATCAAGTCATTTTATGTAATGATTATAAGAATGGTATTTTAAATTTATATCAAGTTAGCGAGGCTTTAGAACAATATAGACTATATTCTTTAATACAATTATACTTCCAGCAATTGGATAAATTCCTTTATTTGGCTTATAAACAATTTACTTCAATCATTTTTGAAACAACAACAGAAGTTATTGAATTAATTAAAAATTACAAAAATAATAATTGATATTATATTATTTGGTTATGTATTATATTCTTTTTTTTATTTTGTATTATATGGGTTACTACTAATGTTATTATGTAGATCTTTATTCTATACAAATCTATTTATCTTCAACATGTTGTTCATGTAATTTGGCATATCTACCAGATGGATCTTCAGCACAACCCCAGTCAGCTTTTGGAATCCATCTCATAACAGTAGCAGCAGCAGCTTTTGATGGGAATAATTCATCAAACATTAATCTATACCAATAAGCTTCTTTTGTTGTTGGAATATCTGAGCCCCATTCTGGTTTGGCTTGTTTAAATTGTTCATCACTAATAACTTTTTCTGCAGTGTCTTTTAAACCATCAATCCATGAATAACCAACACCATCAGAGAATTGTTCTTTTTGTCTCCATAAAATTTCGTCTGGTAAATATGGTTTAGCTGTTGGATCATCTGAAGTATCAAAAGCTTTTCTTAAGATGTATTTTTCAATTCTACCTTTGGATGGGTCAATAATTTTATCTGCTGGGTCAATGTTCATTGTAACTTCTAAGAATTGTTTATCTAAGAATGGAACTCTAGCTTCTAGACCCCATGCTAAGGTTGATTTGTTAGCTCTCAAACAATCAGCTAAATGTAAGTTTTTAACTCTTTTAACACATTCGGTATGGAATTCAGCAGCTGAAGGAGCAGCACCGAAATATAAGTAACCACCAAAGATTTCATCAGAACCTTCACCTGATAAGACCATTTTAACACCTTGAGCTTTAATTTTTCTCGATAATAAAAACATAGGAGTTGAAGCTCTAATTGTGGTGACATCAAAAGTTTCTAAATGGTAGATAACATCAGATAATGCATCTAAACCTTCTTGTAAAGTGAAAGTATGTTCGTGATGGATTGTACCAATAAATTTAGCAACTTTTTTAGCAGCAATTAAATCTGGAGCATTTGGTAAACCAACAGCAAATGAATGTAATTTGTTGTTCCATCCATGGGTATGTAAATTACCAGAATCATCAACACCTGAAACTTCATCAGTTCCTTCAGCGCTAATAACAGCTTTAGCAGTTTCTCTAGCAGCAATTGAAGCAATCAAAGAAGAATCTAAACCACCTGACAATAAGACACCGTATGGAACTTCAGCCATCAATCTCTTTCTAACAGCTAATTCTAAAGTTTCTCTAACTAATTTATAATCAACTGGAGTAGTTGGAATTTTTTCTTCATCCCACCATGTTGGTTGGAAATATCTAGTTAATTTATCAGTTTCAGAATCATAAACATGACCTGGTGGGAATGCAATAATATTGTCACATTCATCAACTAAACATTTCAATTCAGAAGCGAAATAAACAGTTTCTGGAGATTTAGATGATCTACCCATATATAACGTCACGACACCGATTGGATCTCTTGCAGCAATAACACGGTCTTTTTTAGAATCGTATAAAACAAAACCAAACATACCATCTAAATATTTTGGAGCATCAATATCATATTTTTCATATAATGGAATAATAGGTTCACAATCTGATAAAGTTTTGTATGGATAATCTTTTAATTCATTTCTTAAATGGATTTGGTTGTAAATTTCACCATTGACTGCTAATGATAAAGTTTCGTCTTGATTAGTGATTGGTTGAGCACCTGAGTCTAAACCAACAATTGATAATCTTTCATGACATAAGATTGTTGAGTTTTTAATAAAGTTACCTGACCAATCTGGACCACGGTGTCTGATTCTTTTAGCGTATTGTAAAGCTTTTGGTTTGAAACTTTCAACGTATTCTTGCTTGTAAGCAGCAAAAATACCACACATTTTTTTAGTTTTTTAGTTGAGTTTTGAATTAATTTTTCAAAAAATTCTTCATCGAAAAAAAAACGGCTTTTTATAAAAAATGTTTTTTTTCGCTTTTTTTTCTGACTCATTCCGCAAATTTCCTGATTTGGACAAAACTGATAAGAATTTTGCGTCAGAAAGAGTCAGAAGAGCGAGGAAAGAATAAGTTGATCTTTTGTGAGTAATCGATTAGAAGAGTTTTCTTTGGTTGTTTTTCTTGATTAAAAAATTGAAACTAGAAATGGTAGTAGCTGAAATACAATTATCATATTAAAAATATATTATTCTCATCATAGTTATAGTATTATTATAGACATATAGTATGTAATATTTGTGAAGTATATAGAAAAATAATAATAATGAATAAATAATAGGTATTAATAATAGCGATAAGAATAATGTGAATAGTAAATAATTCAATACTTATATTGAACATATACCCATTAGTAAAGTAATAATAGTCCCGGTTAGTTTGACACAAAAATATTGATAAATTAAATCAACTATCATTTCAATGGGTTTAAGTTGTTCATTTAATTATTATTATTCATCAATAGAACCAAGGAGATCATGTTTAATTATTGATTTCATTTATATTGATGAACACCGAGAATACATCATACCTTGAATATTAAGCGCCCTCCATCATACATAATTAGTATTTAGTAGCATTACATAACATCAACATAAGAAATAAGAAATCAATAATGAAGGTTTAATCCTTTTTATCTGAACTGATAAAGTTCATACTCGGTAAATCCCGAGCTGGATATAAAACTGATAAAGATTCCTTATACTTTTATTCATTAAAGCAAATGTATACAAAACAAATGTCAATTCTAATAATCAATCCAAACTCTTCAAAATCTGTTAGCGACAATTTACAAAGTTTATTAAGTCCACCTCCTGGTGTTACTTTCACTTTCTACACTGCTCCACCTGATGCTCCAGAAGAAATTGATGGTGAAGAAACTTCAAAAAAATCAACTGAAGTTGTCTTAAAAGATTTAAAAGAAAATCGTTCAAAGCTTTTGGAGCCTTTCAACGGATTCTTAATCTGCTGTTATTCTGATCATCCATTAGTTTATGCTTTACGTGATTTAACTGGAAAATCAGTGTTAGGTATATTTCAAGCAAGTATTACATATTCATTAGCAAAATCTCCTTCAAAATTTGGTATTTTAACTTCAACTTCTTCATGGGAACCTTTATTAGATCATGCAACTAATAAATTCTTCGGTGGTGCAAATGTTCCTTTATTCGTTGGTACTATTGCGACTAATGTTAACGTTCTAGGTTTAAATGATCCAAAGAATTTTAAAAAAGTTACTGATAAAGCTCAGTTATTGAAAGATAGAGGTGCAAGTATCATACTGTTAGGTTGTGCAGGCTTATCTGGATTAGAAAGTAAATTAGAAGCTGTTGTCACCGATGTTTTATTTATTGATAGTGTGAAAATTGGTGCTGAATTACTTAATGCTTTATTAAGATTTGAGAAAAGTTAGAATTGTACATAAAAATGGGAATTTTTTTCAACTATCAGGAAAGAAATATAAGAAATGAATTAGTTTTAAAATCGTATAAAATAACAAGACAATCATATCTTCATATAAGTTTTCCTATATCTTTAAGTTTATGCAGGTCAATTCAAAATTTTTTGCGCGTTTTCGCGTTTCTTTAATTTATTTTATTTACATAAAATTTATTTCTTTAAATTAAATTATTTAGTGATTTGGATTGAGTTTTCTAAATGGTGTCCAAACGGATCTCAAGGCCCATAATAACAAATGATATGGTGCTCACGCAGACACCAAATAAGATTGAAAGAGCTCCAGCATTTGCTTCTTCTCCAATCAAAAGAGTTTCTTCATATCCATCACCATCATCTGAAAAGCTATTACCTAATTCTACTGCATCACAATCAATTAAATCGTCCAAATCTTCTCCAATAAAGAAGAAAGTTATGTTTTCTAATAATTTAATATCAGCAAAATCAAAAATCAATAATACACCTAAAAAATCAATTTTGAAAAATGTTTTAAAACCAATCACTTTATCTGAACAAGATCAATATTTATCATCTCCAAGCAAAAATGATAATATGAATTCTCCAAATAGAGCTGAATTCTGGTCTTCTGGTCAAATTGTAAGGTTGCCAAATTATAATAATAATCTTCAAGAAGAACTGATTTCTTTTAAATCTTTGATTCATGGAGGTTTATTAGTTTTAGAGCCAATCGATTCAAAAAAGCAATTTGAAGTCTATGCTGCATTCAACTTACTTTTGAAAGATTTAAATGATTCCAAAAAATTAAGTATATTATTTACTTATTTAAATGATTTATCAAGAATAATAAGAAGAGATATAACGAATTTAGATCAATTTATTTCAGTTTTAGATAATGATCCTTTTAAAACAAGAATTTATGTCCAAATCATTAAGCTTTTAACTATATTATTATCAAATACAAAACTAATTTCAAATTTTTGGAAATCAAATAATTCAAATTTAGAATTCTTTAAATGGATTATCCAAAATACTTGCTGTTTAATAATGAAAGATTCAATCTCTAAAAGTTTATTAGTTGCAGGCTTACAACTATTGAAAGACCAAAAGCTAATTTCAAATATACCTATTGCATTACAAGAACAAATATTATATTCAATTCTAAATTTTAAAACTTTTAATAATTCTGCATCTTTAATTACTGAAAAATTGAATATAATTAAACAATTGATTACCAACTATCCAGTCATGATGGAAAAGAATTGTAAGCATTGGTTACCATTTACATTTAAGACTTTGTTAGATTCTTTATCTAATTTTCAATTGAAAATTTTACAATGTGTTGCTTCAATTTTTTTAGAGTCATGCTCACAATATTTGAATTCAAAACATTTTAATTCTGAAATTTCATTAAATTTAAAATCTGATGTATTTGAAATTCAAAATACTGAAGAATCTTCGATGCCGATTAAAGAATCAACTTTTTCATATTTAACAAAATTATTGTCTGATACCTTAGAATTAGAACATTGCGAACTAATAATGCTGCTTTGGATAAGCTTGACGTTATGTTATTTTAATAATTCTGAAAATTTTAATGAGTTGAATGAAAATTGGATTAATGTTCCATTAAAATGTTTATATTTAGAAAATCCAAAAGATGATTTTAAAAATGAAATATCAAGTATGAATGCATGGAAATCAATTATTTATGTGCTTTCAAATAGTGATACCATTCTATACAATGATATTTTTTTCATAATGATCGATAATATTTTGAAAGATAAAAGAATATTAGATGAATCAAGTTTTAATTCTTTATTGACAAGGTCACTGTTTGGTTTAACAAATTGCAGAGAAGCCAATGATCAAACTAAATTCAATGTATTAAAAGAGTTTTTATCAAGAGTTAGTTCAATTAGTTTAACAAGTTCAATTATTTTGAAACATATTGATGAATTAATATCAATACTCTTCCAAAACAAGTCAGTTCAAAATCAAAATCGTGGTAATAATGCTGGAAATTTATATTTAGTTTTACAAACGGAACCAATGAAGCCTCAACAAATTGAATCTATTTCTCCATCAATTATTTTTGAAAACCATGACTTCTTCTGGAATTTATTTCTTAATAGAATCTGGAAAAATAGTTCAATTTCATCAAAGTTAAAATTATCTTCATTATCTGGTTTGATGGGCAAAATTAGATTATCAATGAATAATAAATCTATTATGGAACGTTCAGAGTATGAAAATGAATTAGATGTTATTTTACATACTTATGAAGATTTTATTGAAGATTATACATCCAAAGTTGATCAAGTTAATGATCCAATTTCAAAAGTTGAACATTTTAATAGATTTACAATTTTATTGAAAACAAATTTTGGGAATAAAATTTTATCAAATAATTTTAAATATTACGAAGCTTTAATTGAATCAACAATTAAACATAAAGTTAGAACGACTGACGTTTTAAAATTTATAATTCAGCAGAATAGAACATCTGAATATATTATATTACAAAAACTATTCAATAAATTTTATTCAGAAGATTTTGAAAATGATGAAAATTCAGAAAACTTTAAAATTATTTCGTTTATTGGTAATAATCTAGAATCAAAAATTTTTATGAAGAATTTAAATGAATTTGAAATTAATTCAATTCTAAATATTATTCGTAAAATTCCAAATAAATCAACAGTTTTATTGTCAAATATAATATCGATGTTAATTAATAATGACTCAAAAATTTCAAATGATAGTGAGCTATTATTAGATGAATTAGATTTTAATAACTGGTCGGTTAAAAATATGTTTAATTTAATTTATTCAGTTGATTTACTCAAAGGAATACCAGCTAATTTTAAAAAATTATTAAAAAGTTCAATCATTTCAAGAATTCAAAAATTATTGCAAGACTTCAATAAGAAATTTATAGTTAGCTTTTTCAAAGAATTGAGTGAACTAAAATTAGTTAAATCAACAGATTATACGATTGAGATCTTTGTTAGTCAAAGTGAATTCTTTTATTACCATTTAATTGATTCTAAAAATAATTATTCAAATGAAGTTTTCCCATTATTATTTGATTCATTTACAAACTATTTATTGAAATTAATAGTAACATCAAACAAAAGATTAATTAATTTACATGAACTTGATCGCATATTAGGACATGGGTTAGATTTATGTTATAATCTTGAATTGAATTCCAATCAATCAAAACCTTCAGTTATTGGAAAAAGACGAATTAATAGAATTCTAATGGTCTATGAATTAGTTCTAACTAACTTACAAAGAATTAATATATCAAACTGGAATGATTTATCAGCAATTAATTTTTTCATTAAAAATAAATTGAACATTTCAACAGAAGGAGAATTAGATAGAGAATTGGTTAATGTTTTTAAATTTATCAGCAAAAATATTAAATCAAATGAACAAGAAATTGACAGACTAGATGATGTTATTAGTAAAGTCAGAGAAGAAGTTAATTCCAGTGACTCAGAATTCATTAATAGTATTGACGATGATGTTGAGATGTACGAACATACTCAATCAATTGAAGAATCAGATGACGAAAAAGAAACTTTAATGATTGAACCAATACTTGAAGAAGAAGAAGAATTAGAAAACTCATCAGATCATGTTACGTTAATTACTCAAGATGAATTTTTGGAAAAAGATACATTAGTAATAGAGAATAAAAGTTCGATTGATGAGATTAAAGTTACAACAACAGAAACTAATGAGGAAAGCTTAAATACAGTGAATGAAGCTAATTCAAGTTTGTCAAAAAGTACATCTACTAAATTTACTGAATATGATCATGAAAATGCAGAAACGTTAGAAATCCAAGATTCAAATCCACTTTTGAAAAAATTTAATAACTTATCGAGCCAGTCAATTGTTAGTAGTGATCATGAAGAAGGATACGAAGAAGATGATGAAGAGATTATATTTGATAATAGTCAAACTAAGGAGGTAAATATTGATGTTCCATTTTCATATTCAGCCTTAGATTCAAGTCCACTTAGAAACAGAAAAAATAGAACAAGTGGTAGACAAAGATCATTAAGGGAATCACCAGTTACTTTATCATCATCACCAATTAGACAAGGATTAGTTCAAGATTCAATTCAAGCTGTTAAGAAGAGAAGACGAGACAATAGAGAACAAGAAGATGATTGTAATAGATTGTTAGGAAGTCCAAGTAAAAGGAGTAGACCACCACCAAAGAAAACCATATTTGATACAGTTAATGAATTAACTGAAGAATCAGTTGAAGAATTATCAAAAGAAGAGAAATTTGAAATTGAAACTAGATTATTGAATTTCATGTTAAGGCTGAGAAAATAACAACAATAATAATAATATATATGCATGATTAACTCATCCGTAGAGAAAATAATCTTCACTGTAATTTAATTCTCGGAATTTTTTATCTTATCAGGAATTTAGTTTCTTTGTTTTTACTTTTAAAGGTCAAAATGTATCCATTGTTCAATGAGTTGAAGATTGTCACAAGGCTGGATAATGTTACCAATCGCACTATATTGCTGAACAATACCAAAATTTGTGATATTCCTCAGGTAACGTACAAGGGTTTGAGGGATTATAAATACTTGAATTACGAATCTAAGGAATTGTATGAAGAAATAGATGAAGAAACAGATGAAGAAGCCGTTAAAGACACAGATGAAAATACATGGAAAGATTCAGATGAGAAGCAATACGTGTTATCCAAAGAAGGACTTCCATTACCGATAACGACCCCAGCTAAAAGAGAAAAAATGACAAAATTCTCAAAAATTCTTTGCTTTATTACATTAATACTCCTAATGGACGTAGTAAGAAAAACAACATGCAACAATTAAACATTAAATCAAAACTAAACAGGCATTATAATATACATTGAGTTCTTCTCGTTATCAATTATGTAATGTTCGCGGTGTTTCCTTTTTGGGACTTTTTTTTTCCATCCTTGAAAAAAAGGCTTAAAAATTAAAATTTTTAATAACTCTCAACATTTAAATTCAAATTAATTTGCGATTTCAAGTTGTTGTGAATCGTTTAAGTTAGAATCACACGGTCTTTACAGTTTCCACTTTCAGCAGGACGTTTTTTTCCCAATTATCTTTTTCAGTTCATTTAGTTTTAAAGTTTGTTTTAAATTTAGAAAAATTCATTCCTAAAAAACCTTGTCTTTAATAGTATTTACTTCATACACAAAATGAAACCAATCTCATTGTTATTCATTTCACTTCTCTCACTAGAGAGAATCTCAGCTGCAACACATCTAGGGTGTTATTCATCAATACCTTCTTCATATACGGATTCAACAAGTTATGAATACCAGTCTACGTCATACTGTGCAAATTTATGTTCTGGATATACATACTATGCACTAACACAAGGTAACACATGTATTTGTGGTAATGATGCCCCAGATAGTGCTGATACAGCTGACACATGTACAACGGCATGTTTCGGTTATGGACAAGAAACTTGTGGTGGTAGTTCAGCTTATGATGTTTATCAGCTACAAGATAGATCAGTAAGCTCCACTACAAAAGCCACTACAGGTACAACTACAAGCAAAACAGGTACTTCAACAACTACTACTTCAACAGATGCTTCATCAAATACCCCAGTTACTCAAACAACTGTTGTGACAACTCAAAATACCAGTACAACCACATTATATTCCAGTGCAACTTCAGATTCATCCAACTCCACTTCTACAGGAGCTAGTAATAAGAGCATTATTGGGCCAGCAGTTGGAGGGGCAGTAGGAGGTGTTGTTGGTATTGGTATTATAGTACTGATAGTATTTTTAATCAAGAGACGTCATGACAAGAACAAGAGAGATGCAGAGCTCGCGGATTCTGCTTACTTTTCTGCATTAAAGAGGGATAACACCTTCAGCTCACATGCAGATAGACCAATTTCTAATCCATTCATAAGTAAAGAAGAACTTATGGTTGACCAAAGACTGAATCCAGTGATGCTCAACAGCAGACGCAGAATAAGTGAAGGATCACTAGCAGACGAGGCAGATTACTCGAGAAAGATCCTCAGAGTTGCAAACCCTGATGACGATTAATGAATATTTAAATTTTAATTAATTAATTAATTAATTATGTAAAAAATTAGTAATCCGGTAAGCACCGCAGATTCCCCCCCAAAAAGGGAAAAACTGAAAACAAAAATTTATTAGACGATTTTCTTTTGATACTAAAAAAATGGTGACTATTAATTCTGTTCCTGCAGAGGAGCAAGACGTGTTTGAGCAACTGACAGCCATTCGTGCTACTTTGTCGGCTTTGAAAAAAGATAGAACTCAATACCTCAATTCTAAAGATGTTTGGAGCGAATACCAAAACGTTTTGAAATTCGTAAGAGAGTTGGCTTCATTAAGAGCAGGCCAACCTGCAGACACTCCAGGTAATAAAGTTGATCAAGTTCTTGACGATGTTTTCCAGGTGTTATCCTTGTTCTTCATGTCTGTTGGTTTAACCAAAACAGCCCCTGCCACTTATGCATCCCTTACTACAGTTCAAAGATTATTAGAACATTTAAATGAAAGTAAGGTCTTCACACAAGAAGACTTGAGTCCTATCAAAGAGAGACTAACAGAAATCGATGAATTGATCAATGCTAAAGGTTCAGGACATGATCAAGATGAGTTCTCCCTACTAAAAAAGAAATTAAACGATTCTTTACAGGAATTGCACACTTTAGAATCTAAAATTGAACAGATTGACCCTGAATTAAACTCAATTTCAGTTAGATTGATCCAAATTAGAAGTGGGTTATTAAGCTTAGCGTCAAGAGTTGAAGTCTTGGATAAAAAAACATTGGAAGATTATAAAAACCAATTAGCTTTAATTGCAAACAAAAGAGATTCAAATGGTCAATTTTTATCAGCAAGTGGCGAAGTCAAAGAAAATGGTCAAAATGTTTTAAATGGTTTATTAGACGACTGTAATATTCTAATCCAAGATTTATCACTTTCCCATTTTAAACTTGATGAATCATTAAAACCAATTTATGAAAAGTTAATTTTAATTAAATCTCAATTAGAAGATTTATTAGTCACAAGAAGATGGACCCTTAGAGAAACAGATATATATACTTTCCAAAAACAATTACAGGAGATTGATGATTTAAGAGTTAATGGGAAGTTTCCAACAACAAATAATAACTCAGCTGATGATCATGATTTGAATAGAGGTCAAGCAGTTTTATTATATTTATTAAGAAGATGTTATGCTATTATTTATAAATTATTAGAATCAAGTGAGCCTGTTAGTGAATCTTTACAACCTTTGCACAATCAATTATCAACAGTCCGTAGATGTTTATTAGAAGTCAAAAGAATGGGTGGGGTTAACAATTCAAGAGAATTATATCCTTTCCAAATGAAGTTGAGCTCTTTGGACAATTTAAGAACTGATGGGAAATTTTATGTTGATGGTGATATCCCTGAAGGTCAAGGTACTTTAAATGCTTTATTAGCCGAATGTTATGATATTATCCAAGAAATGAGAATTGAAGCTGAAGAAAGAAATCAAGATGGTGACGATGAAATCGTTGAAGATGATACTGAAGTTCAAAATCCATACGACAATGATTTATATGAAAGAGAAGATGATGGACTTGAAGATGATGATCTTGTCGATTATGATGATGAAGAAGACGCAGATGACGACGACGACGACGACGAAGACATTGCAAGCTATGCTCCAAGCATAGAAGAAACTAAATAAATATACTTGATAAAGTAATTTTATACACATTTCAAAATTTATGATAATTTTTTTGTAGCTTTTTTTTCGTCTTTTTTTTCTTCCATTAAAATATTTTGACACAAAAAAATTGATCTTTAATGAAAATTGAAGCGAGTCAGAAACTTCAGAAGATAGTTGTTGGGACATTGGAACAGATCCAACACTCAGCTGAACATTATGCTGACTCTGGTGCTGGTGCTGCTGGTGGAGTTGGTAGAAGTAGTGGATCAAAGAGAAGATTAGCAGCAGCAACAACAGCTTCGTTGATAAGTGCAAGTTTAGATAGAGTGCAAGAATTATCTACTGATGAAGAAGATAATTTACAAGGACTGTCAACAGAGGAACGTAAAATAGTTAAACAAAACCATTTTATTGATATACTGTTGGAGAAGTTGATTCAAAATACAATACCCAATAACGTTCCTGATAAAACGAATTTTTATAATAGAGTTAATGATCCAATACGGAAGAATTCAGATAATCTATCAATTACCAAATTTTCAAGCAATTTAACTAAATTAACTGGTAAAATTGGTGGTATTTTCCAAGCTCAATACTTTATTTTAAAAGTTTTTCATTGGAAAGATCCTTCCTTAACCTTAACTTGTCTAATTATTTACACAATTTTAATTTCACATCCCAATTTATTCATTATTTTACCATTTATATTCCTTTTATATGGAGTTATGATCCCAGGTTATTTATACAGACATCCAATTTCAAACTTATCAAAAAACTTGATTCATATCAAAGAAAGAGGTGATACCTTGATTGAGAAATTTGCAAGGATTAAGGATGATAAGAATTTAGAAGAAATGTTGGAAGATGATCAAGAACAGAACTTTGAAATGATCCCAGAAATTGATGATCCAATTGATAAATCAACTAGCTTATTAAAAAATCAAATGGAATTTTTAGTTAATATGAGAGATTTACAAAACTTAATGACAAACTTATTAAAATTAAATGATAATTTCGAAAATTTTTGGTATGGTACAGCTGGATTTAAAGATGAAAGATTATCAACTTCAATGTTTTTTAATGTTTTTTCACTTACAATAGTCTTATTAATTTTGAATCCTTATATTAATTATAAATTGATTTTCATCTCATTAGGCTGGTTATTATTGATTTTAATCCATCCAAAAATCCTACCAACTATTAAAAAATTTAATGAATTAGTCATTAAACCACAAAATGAAAAACTTAATAAAATTGTCAAAGAATCTGAAAGACATGATATTATAATGGATGAGTCTCCAGAGATTAAACAAGTTGAAATTTTTGAAATTTTTATCAAAAATAATAAAAATCAATGGGACTTCTATTTATATTCAACAAATATTTTTGATTTCAATGATGAATTTAGAAAATCTCAAAATCCTCCACCAGGGGTTTCAAAATTAGAAGAAATCGGTTGTCCAAAGACATGGAGATTTCAAGATTCCCAATGGCATATAGATTTTGATTGTAAAACTTGGGTAGTTAATAGATCAATTCAGTTAAACAAAATGGAAGTAAATGAAGAGTTTTTAATTGATGAAGAATTTAAAAGAAGAAGACTATATAGAAATGTTATCCGATATTCTAAACCAGCAAGAAAGCCTCCACATTTAAATTTTTAATCTTCCACTCCAGGCATACCTTCAAATAATCTACCATAACAATCTGAATAAATATCATTGAAATGATCATATGGATTTTCTTTTGTCAATGAAGTTCCACATAAATAACAGAAGTTTTCAGAGCAAACAAAACATTTCATTTTATTACAACCATCAGATTTCATAATGACTGTATTACAATTTGGACACTTAACTAATTCATCAGTTTCTTGAACGGTTTCATAAAATAATTTATCAGATAAAAATGAATCTATGGCCAATTTCAAATTATGCTTACCATAAACTGTTTGATATTTTTTAATTTGAATTTCTGAAACTTCATTATTCGTTATACTTTCAATGATATCAATTGGAATTGAATTTAATTTTGATCCACAAGAATTATTCTTACCATGCCAACTATGATTACAATCAAAACAATAAGCAAATTTACAGTAGTTGCAATGCATAAATTTATCATCAACATTATCCCTAAAAATCCATTTCAAACATCTTGGACATTCTGAACATGAAAATGGATAAACAGATTTAAATTTTTCAAACCTTGATAATTCTAATAATTTTTCAAATTTTAATATTAATTCATCGCTCAGATTAATATCCTTTAATACATTAATTGATATTTTATCAGTAAATAACAATTTTTTCAATTCAATAATTGATTTTTCTTGAAGTTTATTAATTGGTATTATTTTACAATTAGGACATTGTAATTTAATCACATCTTCATTGTTTATGAACTGAGTAAAATAATCTTTTAAGCATTCTTTGCAAAATGAATGATCACAATCTAATAAAATCCCATTATTTCTACCATCTTTCGATTCAAGACATATTGAACATGTAAATCTATTACCAATAAAATTGTTTAATCTTGAATTTTTACTCATTTTCTTGAATGATTCGAATTTAATACCTGAGTCAGTTTTAATCTCATCTTTAATTAATTGAAATTTAATTATTATTTCATTCATGAAATGATCAAATATAAATATCAAATCATTACTAATAATTGAATTTAAATCATTTTTTATTTCTTCTATCGTCTGTTCATCGATCCAAGAGGAGCTTATTTCATAGTTATCATTAGCCAAAGGTATACTACCTGCGAATTTCAGACCTCCAACAAACAACGTTTCAAATGAATCAATCATCAAATCTTCTTTAACTAACTCAAATTTGATTGGATTTGTGAGATCAAATTCTTTAATAATGCAGAATTCAAGCCCATTTTTTCTGGATATTGATAGTTCTGGGTACATGGACTGCAGCAATTCCACTTCTTCAGCAACATAATCAACATCCATTTCAATAATCAAATAACCTAAATACAGTGTAAAGATAAAATCACGTGGATTTTCCGAGATTTTTCAACCGAAAAATAAGTTGCCAAATCACCTAGAACTTTAATTTCACCAATTTAACCAAATGGAACAAATACGGACATTTGATGCTTTTCGTAAGTTACAATTAGATTGATTTAGTTGGAAATACTAACATTGTTAGCGAAAGTGGCAAGTTCTCACACAGTTAGGTCCAGCAGAGGTGGATTATCTACTTTATTGACGGCCCTATTTATATTGTTTTTAACCTATGTTGAAGTTGGTCACTTTTTTGGGGGTGAAATCGATCATTTCTTCAAAGTTGATAAATCAATTGGTAAAACATTGATGATCAACGTAGATTTGGTAGTTGCGATGCCTTGTAATTTCATACATACAAATGTTAGAGATATAACTCATGATAGATTTTTAGCTAGTGAAATATTGAAATACGAGGGTTTTACCTTCTTTATTCCTGAAACTTATAGAGTCAATGATAATAATGAGATAAAAACACCAGATCTTGACGAAATCTTAGCAGAAGGTATCGTTGCAGAGTTCAGAGACCGTGGGGACCAAAAGGACTCTGGTGCTCCAGCTTGTCATATTTATGGTAACATTCCTGTTAACAAAGTCACTGGTACTTTTCAAATCACAGCAAATGGTTGGGGCTACAGATCTAACAATAGAGCCCATGTTGATGTAAGTTCTTTGAACTTTACACATCTAATTAGTGAGTTTTCATTTGGTGAGTTTTATCCATATATAAATAATCCGTTGGATCAAACAGTTAGAACGACCGAGACAAATCTACAAAGTTTCAAATATTATGTCACAGTTGTGCCTACAATTTACAAGAAATTGGGTGTTGAAATTGATACAAATCAGTATAGTGTTTCAAATCAAGACGTAACATTTAATGAAAAGAAAAGAGGAGTACCTGGAATCTTTTTCCAGTACGATTTTGAGCCAATCACATTAGTTGTTGAAGACGATAGAATTCCTTTCATTACATTTTTAGTGAGATTAGCAACGATTTATGGTGGGATCATTATTTCAGCAAAATGGATTTATAAAATCTTCGATAAAGTTTTAATCTTATTATTTGGTAAGAAATTTGCATCTAGAGGTGATGAGAAGACCACTACACTATTAGACGAAGACGAAAAAGAATGAAAAATAACACCCAATTGTATAATATTTAGAAAATAAATGGTTATGAATAATTTGCAATTAAATTAGGAAATCCCCAGCATTTATAACCAATTGTATTTGCTTGATAGCATAGCCCTTCTGAACCAAACCCATCATAACCGTATTCATCCCATGAGGTACCAATGATATTATATGATGGGAAGTTAATTCCTTGTTTCAAAATTTCTGATTTAATGAATAAAATTTTGGAATCAACTGAATTTAGTTCAACTGATACACCAACTTCATTACCTAAGTTAAAATTTTCTAAATTTTTAGAGATATATTCAAGATCAAACGAACCTTCTGATAACTTCGATTTAAATTTATAATTTCTGTCGTTTTTGATTTTTTCGAGTTCTTCCTTACTTGGTTTTAATTTTGTGCCTTTCCATGATTTGCTATTTGTGCTTACTCTGTTAGCTTGTTCTCTCTTGAATAAAGTATCTTCTTTTTCTTGGGCTCCTTCTTGTTGTTCTTTTTCCTTTTCTTGAGATCCTTCTATTTTATTTTCTATAGTCTCTTCTGTGTCTTTTGAATCAACATCCAATAATCCATTACCTTGTAACTCAGTACCTTCTTTTCCAGTGTTCTCTAATTCTGGATCTACAGCATCTCCTTTCTCTGTTTGTTTAGTTTGATCAATCTCTTCTTCACCACCAGAAACATTTAAAACTGCAATATCTTTGTCTGATTCGATCAAAATATTGTAGAAATTCTTAGGCAATTCAGTTATTTTTGGATCTATAATCAACGAATACTTCTCATTCCTTAAAGTTGATGAAATCAAGAAATTTTCCATATTTGTTGATCTAATATCATCATTTGATTCACTCTTCAAAAACTGTGCTTGAACTAGTATAAATTTACTAAAAAAGTCCTTTTGTTTCTCCATGTCTTCGATTGATTCCACCTTTTCAAAATATGCAACACAGTAAGCTTTCAATAAACGAAAACTGTTTTCATCTGTGACTAAAAAGGAAATTGTGGTCTTAGAAGGCACTATACCATCAATTGATAAAATTAATTTAATAAAACTCTCATAGTTTCCGTCTTTGCCAAAACTGCTTGATATTATAGAAAAAATTATATTTTCATTTGAATTTGGATCAACTGATTTTGATTGAGAGCTAGTTGATTCAAATTTGAATTCGTCAACTCTGTAATCTATGAAATCATATTCATCATGACTTGAATAGACTTTACCTTTTGCTTGTTCAATTTTGAGATTTAACTCTTTCATTTTTTCATTGATAAGACCAATTTTTTCTTTACATAAATTTCTATCTCTTGAAATCAAACCTCTTTCATATTCTAATTCCTTAGTGTATTTAGTTTGCAATAAGTCTTCAACATCTTGCTGAAATTTATGTTTCAATTCTTGTAATCTTAGTTCTTCATCAACTTCAACTTCAACCTGTTTATCAAAAAACCCGGTATCAAGTGAATTTAAGTACTCCAAAATGTCTTTAGTTGTATATGAATTACTATTATAAGATGAAAAAATAATTAGAATGACAATTAGTGTCCCCAGTGTACCCCATTGGGCAGCATTCAAGAACCTCATAGTGGTATTTCACAAGGTAAAAAAATTTCCGGGAGTTTTATTTACATTGAACGTTTTGCAATAATGTTTGGGAAACCCCAGCAATTATAACCAATTGACTTTGTACTGTTACAAAATCCTTCACTTCCGATCCCATGAAAGACTCCTAACGATCCCCGTTTTGTTCCAATTGCGTTAGAGGGTGCTAACAAAACTCCTTTTGTCATAATCTCTCTTTTAAAGAATAAAACTGCACCACTGACTGAATTTAATTCAACTGAGTAATGAAGCTCATCATCATTCTTTTCATGATTAATGAAATCCTCCGCGTGTCTAGATTTTAAAATATAATCGGGATCATTTAATTGTAAGGATTCTTCTTCGTTAATTGATAAGGTATTTTCATTAACTATTTTTGGTGAAGCAATGTGTTTCTCACTATTAATGAATATATCTAGCATTTTTTTAGGAAGTTCAACTATATCACTGTCAATCCACAATGCGAAACTCTCATCACTCATTGAATTTGTTACTAAGAAATTTCTTGATATTGTCATAGAATGAAGCTTTTTCTTTTCACCTACATCAGCTTTTTGTAGTTTCTCAATAAATTCTGATTGAATCAATATGATTTTACTGAAAAATTCATTATTTGATAAATTTTCAATATGATTTTGAATTAATTCAAATTGTGATTTTGTGGCTATTAATAAAGCCAAAGTTGTCGAATCTTTATTGAATTCCATTGAGATAACATTATTCAAGTAACTTTCAAGGTTTTTGCTTCCTCCAAATGCTTCATCGCTCGAAAATGATGACATTATAATTATTTCATTGTTTAATGTTTCTTTATCAATTGAACTATAAACAACTTTAGTATAATTAGGATTTATATATTGCTCCACAATTTTAGAATAATAATCATTGATATTTGCTTCAAATTTTTCCACAATCATTTCTTTTTTGGCGCCTAATTCATCAATTGATCTTGATATTTCACTAATTTTTTTATTCGATTCATCTATTTCATCCACCTTCAATTGAATTTTCTCTTGATTCAGTTTAATTTGCTCAACAAGTTCTTGATTTATTGAATCTTGTACTTTTATTTCTTGCTTTAATTTTCTTACATTTACTGTTCTCAACTCTAATTCATTTTCAATTTCTGAAATTCTTGATTTAAGTATCTCTTTAGCGTCAGCTTGTTCATTAATTAAATACAGCTGAATTATCGTCATTATAACAACAAAAAAGACAATCAAGATCCCAATTTTGTTATAGAAAGCCATTAGATATGCAAGAAAAAGTCGACAGGAATTATTCTTAAACTTCAGATTTGGATAAAGGGAAACAGCTGTTTTATATATCATTGCTAAGTTCATGATTTAAACTTTGAACTTAACGATGCAAATTGCTGAGCTTGGGTTAGATACATGCATTGCCTTCACATGAGCTGAATCGATTTGATTCCATTTTAATTACGCATCGCTCAAACTTAAAATTTGTGCCACATAAATAAGCTTTTACGAGTATGTAAAACACCTATGATACAATGCATTATTCCATTAGACTTTAAACTTTTAAAGTTCAAGAGATAATATAAGCAATCTAAAAGGTCTAAGCCTCTACAATAATATCTGAATAAATAAATTAATTAATGCAAGTCAACAATATGCTTTGCGACTACGTTTGGCATCCCCCAGCATGTATAGCCAATTGTTTTTGCTTGATAACAAAACCCTTCAGTTTCGATACCATCAAAACCTTCAAATCTTCCCCATTTTGTACCAACAGCGTAATATGGTGGGAACATAACACCTTGTTTAACAATTTCACTTTTAAAGAATAAAACTGCACCACCAACGGAATCCAATTGGATGGTAAATTCTGGTTTACCATCATTTTTTTCATCCTTCATAAAATGGCCCATGTTTTTAGCACCTTTTGGCATCGGAACGTAAACGAACTCAGGATCATTATTGTCTAACTTCAATGATTCTTCTTCATTTGGTTCAGATCTTTGACCAGCCCAAGCGTTAAAATCATAATTAATTGCGTTTGCATGTGAAACTCTTGGTGTGACAATATCTTTTTTACTATCAACGAACAATTTTAGCATATCTTTTGGTACTTCAATCATATCACTGTCTAAACATAAAGAATATCTTTCATCATTTAATGAATTTGTCATCAAGAAATTTCTAGCTCTGGCAATAGCACGACGACGTTCTTTTTGAAAGGATGGTTTATGTCTATCATCTCTATCAACCTTCTGTAAATTTTCAATAAATTCTGATTGAATCAATATGATTTTACTGAAAAATTTATTATTTGATAAATTTTCAATATGTTTTTGAATTAATTCATATTCTTCTTTTGTACCAATAAGTAAACCTAAGGTTGAAATCTCCTTATTGAAATCCATAGAGGTTATGACATTTAAGAAATCTTCAAAGCTTCTCTCTGGACCAAATGATTCCGAGCTTGCAATCGATGACATTATAATGACTTGGTTCTTTGCGGAGTCTTTATCAACTGAATTGTAAACAATCTTAGTATAATTAGGATCCTTAACCTCAAGAGTTGTCTTGAAGTAATAATCATTAATCTTTTTACCTGAAATATTTAAGATTTTCTCATTTTTTGCGTTTAAATCATCAATAGCTTTCAGCAATTCTTCAGTTTTTTTGGTTGATTTGTTTAATTCTTCCTCTTTTCCTTCAAGTTCTGTTTTTCTATTGATCAAAGTTTCTTGATTTGCTTCGATTTGTGATTCTTTAACTTTGATTTCTTGTTTTAAATTACGTATCTCTTGAGTTCTCGATTCTAGCTCATTTTCAATTTCTGTAACTCTTGCTTCAAGTAACTCCTGAACATTATCACCCAGAATACCAGGATTCATTCGGTTCATTGTCACAAGAAGCACCGCAAAGATCAATATGATCCCTACTTTATTATAAATTCCCATAGGTATTGAAGAAGGGACAAAGTCTAGGTCTAAAATCCGCGAATTTTTCCACTCTGCAACTTGAATCCATGTGGGTTATAAAACATACGAAAATTGAATTATAATCACAGTAAAATGATAGAAGGACCGATTCTTATAAGAGAGTTTACAAGAATTGACTTTTATTTAAATGAATTAAGTTTACTCGTATACGGTATTATTATAGTTGGTACATGATTTTCTTAGCAGTATGAACTACTCTGTAAAATATTGTAGGCATCAAAGAAATATCTCATTAAACATAAACATTAAAATAACCAACCAATAAAAGTTTCATAAAACCATTCAAGATCTTTTTTACCTGATTTTAATCTTTCTTTCTTCAATTCGTATTTAATTCTTCCTTCTTCTTCTTCTTCATCAACAAAATGCTTCAACGTAATCAAATCAATTTCTTCAGGTTTACGGAATCTTGATTTCTTTATTAAAACATGACCAAAAAAAGTTATTATATAAACTGGTATGCCAATGTAACCTGTAATGAAATTTTTGTAATTGAATTCCCCAATAAAAACGGTAAAATTCTTAATGAATAAAATTAAAATACACATTCCTAGGGCAAAGTATGTACCATATGGATAAAACGGTGCGGCGTAAGGTAATGACGATCTAGGTATTCCTTGAGCTTTTAATGCTTTGTTAAACCATAAAAATGTTAATATAATTGATATCCACGTTAACAAACCAAAAATAGAAACAACATTAACAAAATAATTGAAAACAGTTTGAGATGAAGCTGAAACTGACATATACGCTAAACAACAGAATAATGAACATAATGCTAAAGAATAGTATGGAATACCATATTTATTAGTCTTTGCAAAGATTTTAGGTGCTTGTCCATTAACTGCTAACCCATATAAAGTTCTTGAACCAATGTACAAATCTGAGTTAGCAGCTGAAAAGATAAAGACTAATATACATCCATTAATAACATGATCTAATTTATCAATTGAAGCGTTCTTGATAGCAACAACGAATGGAGATGCATTAGCAGATGTGGAAGCTTTGGTAGCACTAATTAATAATGGATCATTGTATGGAACACACATACCTAATAATAAGACTGACACAACGTAAAAAACTAAAATTCTGTAGAAAGTCAATATAATAGCTCTTGGGACGTTTCTTCTTGGGTCTTCAGCTTCAGCAACTGTGATACCGACTAATTCAGTACCTGAATAAGCAAAGACAGCAGTAACTAAAACGTTAACAAAAGAAACGAATTTTGCAACTGATTGATTCTCAATCCCTGAATATGGTTTAAAAGCACCTGGATCTTTCCAATATCTAAAACCTAATCTATCATGAGTTGGGCCACCTCCTAACATAATTACGAATAATAAAATAATTAATCCAAGCATTATCAAAATCTTTAATGCTGACAGCCAAAATTCAAATTCCCCAAAGAATCTAACCCCAAATATATTAATCAATATAATTATAATTAGTATTATTGTTATCCAAACACCAGGATTGACGGTATCTCTACTAACCCAATATTGCATAACCAATGCAAATGCAGTGATTTGATTTGGTGTCACAATAAAATATTTAAATAAATAACAATAACCAACAGATAATCCAATTGCTGGATGACAATATCTTGACGCATAATCGGAAAATCCTTGTAATGGAATATATGTAGCAATCTCTCCAAGACAGCACATAACAATATAAACTAAAAAACCAATAAATGTATAACTAATAAATAATGGTGCTGGCCCAGATGAGGATAATGCTGATCCTGAGCCTATCAATAAACCTGTCCCCAATGATCCACCAATGGCAATCATGGAGATATGACGGGCTTTTAAATCCTTTTTTAATCTATAACCCTCATGAGTAACTAATAAATCATCTTCATTTGGTAAATTAAGTAAATTTTCTGCATTTTTTTCAATATCATATGATTGTGATGTGCCAACTGCCACTAAATCATTTTTGAATTCAGCTTTTTTAATATCTGAATCGCTCATTGTTCACTTGAAACTTTAATATGAATTTTTCTATAAAAAATATTCTCTTCTGAGCTTCCTGGAAGCCCTTATATACAACTTTAAGAGACAAACCATGTAGTCAGAAACTGATCGTCATGGGGAAACAATGACCCTCACGTAATGTCATCTCACATATATGAGAATATAATTAAGTTCCACTTAGACAATCTAAAACACTTTAGAGACACGCATGCAGGCCGAACCTTGGACCCTCAAAACCGTAGAAGAAATAATTTTTGGTCCAAAAAGTCGCATGAGGATTCAGAACTTATAAACTTTAGAACTTTAATATCAATAGAAAGGCACATGTCCAGATTATAGACTAGGTTACATTGCTGCGTGAAAAGCTCCTCAAATATTTCTATTCTCTTATAAATTAGACTTCATATGGTTACGGCCGTAAGAGTTTATGCGGCTATATTATTACATCATTTCAATACAAAAACATTAAATACAAATAAATAAAAACTTAAAATAACCAACCAATGAAAGTTTCATAGAACCATTCAGAATCTTTCTTACCATTTTTCATTCTTTCTTTACGTTCAATTTCTCTAATCTTACCTTCTTCTTCTTCATCACCAATGAAATGTTTCAATGAAAGTAAATCAACTTCAGCAGGGTTTCTAACTTTTGGTCTCTTGATAAGTTTATAACCAACATATGAAATAATGTAAACTGGAATACCAATATAACCTGTAATAAAGGTTTTATAATTAAATTTACCAATAAAAACTGTAAAGTTTTTGATAATTGCAATAATAATACATAAAATTAAAGCAATTAATGGACCCCATGGATGGAAAGGTGCATAATATGCCAAAGATTTTTTATCAACGCCTTGAGCCTTTAATGCTTTCATAAACCAGAAATATGTGATGATAATTGAAATCCAAGTTAATAAACCGAAAATTGAAACACAATTGACAAAATAACTGAAGACTGTAGAAGATGATGAACTGACAGCCATATAAGCTAAGCAGCAGAACGAAGTACATACGGCTAAAGCATAGTATGGGATACCATATTTGTTTGTCTTAGCAAAGATTTTTGGAGCGTAACCATTAACTGCCAAACCGTATAAAGTTCTTGAACCAATGTACAAATCTGAGTTAGCAGCTGAAAAGATAAAAATTAAAATACATGCGTTGATAACATGATCTAATTTATCAATTGAAGCGTTCTTGATAGCAACAACGAATGGAGATGCATTAGCAGATGTGGAAGCTTTGGTAGCACTAATTAATAATGGATCATTGTATGGAACACACATACCTAATAATAAGACTGACACAACGTAAAAAACTAAAATTCTGTAGAAAGTCAATATAATAGCTCTTGGGACGTTTCTTCTTGGGTCTTCAGCTTCAGCAACTGTGATACCGACTAATTCAGTACCTGAATAAGCAAAGACAGCAGTAACTAAAACGTTAACAAAAGAAACGAATTTTGCAACTGATTGATTCTCAATCCCTGAATATGGTTTAAAAGCACCTGGATCTTTCCAATATCTAAAACCTAATCTATCATGATTTGGTCCCCCACCTAACATAATAACAAACATTAAGATGATAACACCAACAACAATCAAAACTTTGACACAAGATAACCAAAATTCAAATTCACCAAAGATTTTAACACCAAAGATATTAATCAATAAAATAACTATAATAAAAATTGTTATCCAAACACCAGGGTTAACTGTATCTCTACTAACCCAATATTGTAAAACCAAAGCACCTGCAGTGATTTGATTTGGAGTAACAATTAAATATTTACATAAATAACAATAACCAACAGCAAAACCTAAAGCTGGATCACAATATCTTGTTGCATATTCTGAAAAACCACCAGCTAATGGAATGTAAGTAGCTAAAGTACCTAAACAACACATAACCATATAAACGATAAGACCAATAAATGTATAACCAATAAATAATGGAGCAGGACCTGAACTTGATAAAGCAGAACCTGAACCAATTAATAAACCTGTACCTAAAGAACCACCAATTGCAATCATACTGATATGACGAGCTTTCAATTTCTTCTTTAATCTGTAACCTTCCTGGATAGCAATATTTTCTTCTTCAATGGCTTGAAGTTCATCGCCATTATATTTTTCAAGATCATCTTGAATTTCATACTCTTGTGAAGAAGCTATTTCATATTGTAATTTTGATTTTTCAATATCACTCATTTTGAAGTTTATATTGAATTATACTTTCGAAAACAAAAAAATGAGGAAATTATCACCAATTTATTCAAGTTGCTAGTTGGCCAAATTCCACAAGATAATTTTAATGCATGTTGAATTATTAGCGTACATTTTAAAAGCCTAAATGATAAGAAAGTTATTTTTTAAAGTGTGCAAAATTCAAATTATGCAAGTTTCAAAAGGCTTTAATGAGAATTGTTGGAGATCTGATAAAACTTCTTGGCCTAATTTAAATTTTATGCCTTGCAATTTTCAGATGAAATAATTACAGTGATTTAATAAATTTCTTAGGTTCCTCAATCTTGAAAACTAACTGTACACCAATTAGAGTAATTTTGTAATTAAACTGCTAGCAATTGTATGCCAGTTCTCTCCATTCATTTTTGAACGGCTTGAATTGAGATAAAAATATATGCAGGTATTTTTTTGCTGTGTGGAGCCCTTTGAAAATGAACTACAGTTCTGGATTCTGGATTCTGGATTCTTTCTCTTGACAGCAAAAAGAAATTTAGGAACTGCCTTCAACGTACACCTATCTAATCTTTTCTATAGATATCAATTTCAAATCATCTGATGTAATCGAAGCTTCAGATAAGCTTGAGTTCCAAGATACAGGACTAATTCTTTTTGTAGACCCTGTACTTATCATTAAAGAAATTCTACAAAAAAGTATTTTCCTTTTTTATGTTTAGGCTTTGTTTTTTTAACCCCAATGAATTTAAGCAGAAATAATAAGAGATAATTGATGACCAGTTTGACCAAAGCGTGATCCGTGCCTAAATAATATTTCTGGTGGGAGTAGTTTTCTCACCTGACTGTAATTTAATTTATCCAGGGTTTTTCCGTAAGATAAAGACTTTAGTTACTTGAACTGCCTCGATATGTTGTTTAATCTACTCAAGGGTTATCAAAAAACAATGGGTGATATCCAACTGCCCCATTGTGACTGCATCTAAGAGAGATTTTAAAATGCCTCTTACGTTATGCCTTTTGTGTACGCCGTTTGCGTCAACTGATATGGAAAATTAAAAATTCGTTCTGAAAACCCTTTTGATGCCTCTTATGTGGTCCTGACCGGATTTTTTATCAATTGCCAAGTCTACACAACAGGAAAGTTTATCATATAAAATTTATATACATTTTAGAATAAATCAAGTAAATCCTTTGATGCACTATTAGTTGTTGAAGTTGAAGTTGTAGTTGGAGTTGAATTATTTAAAAATATGTCAAATTCGTTAGTTGAATTTCCAGTTGGCAATGGATTTGATGGTTGAATAGTTGAAGATGAGAATAAGTCATTTAATTCATCAAGAATGTTGATTGATTTATTTGCTTCATTAGGATCTTGTTGAGAGTCCGGATCTTCTTCATCAAAATCTAATAAGTTTTCTTCGTTATGGACATTTAACTGAATATCTTTAATTTTAGTAATTTGAGCAGTTTTTAATGATTTTGGTTTACCAACTGTAAATAATACTGAATTTAAAGTTGAAATTTCTTTGATTAAAGATTTTAATAAAGCAGGAGGAAAAGATGGAATGGTCGTATCAATTGTATTTAATTTTGTTAAAATTAGTTTCTTTGATTCATTTGAATCATCTAATGACAAAATTCTCCAATATAAATAAGTTTGATCTCTAATACCAATATTTTCAACTTGATCAACATAATTGAAAATTTTTGCTAATAATTCTTTAAACTGTCCACTCTTAACATTAATTTTGACTAATGAAGTGATTAAAGTTGATTGAATTACTGTATCTAATTCTAAAAAGTTTTCAACAAATTCATTCAATTTAATTCCATAATTTTGGGCGTCAAATTCTCCTAAAACCCAGATCAAACTCGATATTGCTTCTGAGTCAGTTAATTTATCTTGTTGTTGTATTATTGTTGGTACAATTATTTTTGACGATTCTGGATATGCTCTTAGGATATCTCTTAAAGCAATAACAACTTCATTGTATAATTCTCTTTCATTTAAAAGTGAAACCAGATAGTCAATTGATTTCTCACGATATTTTGGAATTTTGATACCAAGTTGACCAATTGCTTTAACTGCTCTTTTAACAAATTCAGATTCAAATTCAAATCCATATTCTTTTAATTCGTTTAATATTAAAGAGCCATTTGATTCTGATGCTAATCTAACAATTATTTCAATTTTTTCTAATTTCAAATATAATGGATCATTATATTTAACAAAAAAGACTTTATAATAATTTGTTAAAATTTTTGGATATTCTTCAATAATAATTCGGATGTTTCTTAAAGTAACGTATTGGACTTCATGGGGTGTTGAAACTAAGGAAACTAGTGGGGCTGATAATTTCTTTAGAACGTTATCGTATTCAGTTGTATAAGAGATTTTTTCTAAATTAACCAAAATAACTTTAATTGATGATAAAACAACTGAAGGATTTGAATGTTGCAATTGAGGAACAACGCGTTCTATTATATGATCAGCTTCTTCAGATGTTGCATCGTACTCAGATAAAGCAGTTAAGATTGTAATTCTACCCCATTCAGCACATTCGTTCAATGCAATCAAGAATTTCTTTAATAGTGCAGGTGTAATTGTTAGAACGTTTAAGCTTGGATCTGCTTCATGAATTTCAGCTAAAGCAGATATTGCATTTGCAACAACCATGGGATTTGAATCTTCAACTAATTTTTGTAATTTTGTTAAAAAGTCATTATCAATACAAATCTGTTTATTTAATTCAAATAGTTTTGCAACTGAAATTGCTGCAGTTTTACGAACATAAGGATTCTCATCATTCAATGTTCTATTCAATGGAATTTCCATATAATCCACCATCTTATCAACTCTAATACATCCCATTGTTCTAATTGCTAAAGCTCTAACCAAAGGATTTGGATCCTCAGTATCTTGAACAAATGTGTTAACGGCTAAAATGACCAATTCTGGGTGTGTTTTGGCATAATTCATCAAATATAAATAAACTAGCTTCTTTTGCTTTAAATCATGAGTAGCAATGTTCTTTAAAACATCAGGAAATAATGATGAAACGTCTTTACCAACGGTCATAGCTGCAATCACTTGTTTAATAGTATCTTTACGCTCATTGGCATATTGTGACACCAATCCTGCTCTTAATTCGTAAGTCTCACCCTTATGAGGAGCTTGAAACATCTTCTTAAGTCTCTTCTCAAGTGACATCTTCGAATTTTATTAATAGTTGTGTTGTTTTTATTCGTTGAAAAAGTAAAATCTTGAAATGAAAAAAGCCCAGTGGTTCCGAACCATCAGTACTAAACAATCGACAAAATGCCCATTGATCTCGGTCTTGCAAGAGTTATATCGTTACTTTCTAAGCTTGGAAGTCCTCAGCTCAAATCAAATTACATTCATGTAGCTGGAACAAACGGGAAAGGCTCAGTATGTGCATATTTAAGCTCTATTCTATTATCAAGCACCAAAGATTTCAAAGTTGGTAAATTTACTTCACCACATTTAATCTACCGTCATGACTGTATCACGTTGAATAAC
The DNA here is from genome assembly GCA_030568845.1 of Millerago galiae. Taxonomy (NCBI): domain Eukaryota; kingdom Fungi; phylum Ascomycota; class Saccharomycetes; order Phaffomycetales; family Phaffomycetaceae; genus Millerago; species Millerago galiae. The sequence goes on along the minus strand of JAJMIZ010000014.1, from coordinate 118,673 downwards.
AACCCAGTGAAGCTAGATCTGTTCAGACAAATCGAAGATAGTGTCATTCAACTGAATAAAGAACATTCAATCGGTTGTACAGAATTTGAAATTCTTACAATTGTTGCTTTTAAAATCTTTGAATTAGAACAAGTCGATCTTGCGGTTCTTGAAGTTGGTTTAGGTGGTAGGCTAGATGCTACTAATATCGTTCCTGCCGCAAAGATCAAAGAAAACACAATAATAGAGAAAGGTGTTTTAGCAACTGGTATAACTAAAATTGGTAAAGATCACGAAAGCTTTCTTGGTAATACATTGAGAGAGATTGCATTCGAAAAGTCAGGTATTATAAAATCAGAAATAGTCAATGTTGTTGATGGAACTAATGAAATTGAAGTTTTAGAAGTCGTTGATAAAACTTCAAAAGAGTTAAATTCTTCTAATATTAAAGTACTATCAAACTCAAATGAAATCGATACAAGCTGGGGGGTAATAAATAGAGAAGAATCTCCATTGAAAGGTGGTTATCAATTACAAAATTTATCAGTCTCATTAAAAATTTTAGAATTAGTCTTCCCATTATTAGAAAACTCATATAAAAACCATATTTTCCCATCAAAACCAAATATAATTGAAGGAATTCAATCAACTTCATGGCCAGGAAGATTACAGACATTAACTTTAAAATATAACAAAACTGAGTCATTGACTATTTTATTAGATGGAGCACATAATGCACAATCAGCAAAAGAATTAAGAAATTATTTGAGTTCAATCTATGAAAATCAATCTATTACATTTGTAATTGCGTTTACAAAAGGTAAAGACATTGATGAATTACTAAAAGAACTGCAAATAAATGAAAACGATAAAGTTATCATAACTCAATTTGGTGGAATTGATGGCATGCCATGGATCAAAGCAACTGAAGCAATTGATATTGAAAAAATCGTTGCGAATTACACCAAAAAGATCAAAACGTACTTGAATCATTCCGAGTTGTTTGAATCAATCAAAAATGATGAGAATGTTGTCGTTTGTGGTAGTTTATATCTAGTTGGTGAAGTTTTAAAATTGAATAGCGATAATCAATAGTATGAATAGTTAAGTTTTGGACTCCTTTTTCATTTTTTTATGTAGATCAAATATTGATGGCTGGTTTATATCTGCTTTTCTCTTTTTGGAACTTTTGTTTGGACTTTGTTTCTTTGGACTATTTTGCTTCTTAATATTTGGCCTTTCATTCTTGATTTCTTTAATGTCTTCTTGTTTATCCTCCTTTTTAACTTCCTTATCCTCCTTTTTAACTTCCTTCAATTCATTTGACTTGGTGAAAAATGTATCAAGCGCACCAATTTCTCTTTTAACTGGTTTTGTTAAATAATCACCATCATTTGAAATTTTACCAACATCTTTTGAAACCTCATACCATTTCAGAATACCATCATTACAAGCTTTCAAAGACTCTAGAAGTTTATCGTCCCAATCTTTTAAATTTAACCAAGCATCCCATTCTTTTGAATTTGGTTCGATAATTATCGGAATTCTATGATGTATAGAGCTTAATTCATTTGTAGCAGGGCCCGTAATAACAGTGAAGCTATAAATATCATTTCTATTTGAATCTTTTAATTTTGAATGACTCCAAAATCCAACTAAAAATAATAACTTGCCATCTTTTCTACTTATAAAATATGGGATTTTAACTTCCTTTTTTGTCCTCTCATCAATTTTATGTTCCCATTCATAATACCCCTTTATCGGAATAACACATCTATTCCTTCTAACGCTTGACCACAATTTATTACCTTTAGCAATTGATTCAACTCTTGCATTAAAAGTAGAATAACTATTTTTTTTCAATTCTTCTTTTGATTTAGTCCATATTGGTATCAGTCCCCACATCATGAATTGCAAGACTGGGATCTGTTCATTATTGTTGATCTCATTAAAATAAACTGGTGCATTCTTTGTTGGTCCTATATTATTCGATGGATGTGATTCATCATCATTTCTAATCTCTGAAATCCGTATATTGTTCTGAAAAAGCGCTTCCTGCAACTCAGAAGTTTCCTAATAGTTAGTTTAATTCGTCAAAACAATCCAGTAAACTCACTAGAGGCATCGAATACCTTCCGCACATTTAAACTGAGGTTTAAATAAAATTGTGTCAAAAATTCAGGATGATTCACGTGATTTGGATTATATAAGAAAAATTCCAATGATTTTTTCTACTCGAACACTTTTGGGACTTAAAATTTATTCATTAAAACATGCTGTGTATTGCTCGAAATGCTGGTAGAAGATTGATACCGAGATTAACAATTACTAGAACAATTTATAATTCTAGTCGTCAGTATCGTTATCAAGAACGTCCTTCTAGATTACCAAAAATCCTGATATCTTTAGGTCTATTAAGTGCTACAACGTTTGTTGGATATTGGATTTTCTGGCCACATCATACATTTTCTACATCTGTTGCTAAATTATTGAGAAAGGCATTATATGCGGAATCAGATAAAACTGGACCAGATTATCAAACAGCTTTAAAATATTACCTTGAAGCACTTCAATTAGCAGATGCAGAAAAATTAAATACCTTAAGTGATGAGTATACTGGTATTCAATTGAAGATTGGTGAAATGTATGAAAGGTTAAACATGAATCAAGATGCATTGATGATTTATTCAGAGATTGCAGCAATGTATTTGGATAGTTTAACAACACCAGGTAAGATTACAGATTTAGAATATAGATCACATATTGTTCAAAAAGATTTAAGAGTTGTAATTAAGATGACTGAACTAAATCAAGTGAATGCGCAGTCTTGTAAAATGTTATTAATGACACATTTTATAATTGCACAGGAAGAAGTTTCTAAAAAGAGTAAATTTGCAAGATCATTAATTAATGAAGAAAATATTGAAATGATCCAAGAAAATACCGATAACAAGCCAATTGAAGAAGATTCTGTGTTGTTAAAACCGCCAACAACAATTATTAAAGATAAAGAAGCATGGATGCCATTCCGTGATGAATTGTTTACAGTAAGAGACTTGTACGTCACAGTTTGTTTAGCAACAGGAGACTTAGCATCAGCAATTAGAGCTAAAATTGCAAGTACCTCATGGATGATGAATGCTGATTGTGATCCAGGTCAAATTTTAATGTCACAAACGAACTTAGGATCAATGATTTATTTACAAGCAGAAGAATTTGAAACTAAAGAATTTGTTTCAATTAAAGATAAGAAAGAAGTAGAAATAATTAATGAAAATAGACTAGCTAAAGAGAAATGTCTTAGATTATCAACTCAATGTTTTGAATCGGTTTTAGAATTCAGTAAAAAATTACCAGCTAACTTACGTAGAGATGAGAATGTTGAAGAATCAATTGCATTGGCTACATATGGATTGGGAGTTATTAAATTGCACTTAGGGGATCTAGAATCAGCCAAATCTTTATTAAGAGAATCAAGATTAAGAGCAAAGGGTTCAGGGTTTACAGATTTAGTAACTGAGTCAGAAAGAGAGTTAAATAGGTTACAAAAAGAATTTGATGAAAGAGGAGATACTATTGGGGATAAAGAGTCAACAAGAATTGAAAGATTATTAAACCAATATGATTCTCAGCCAGAAATTGAATTTGATATTCAAGTCGTTAAATAACAAAATTTTCGTATAAACCTTAAAATCAGAAATGAACATATGACACAAAAATATAAATAGTCAATAGAAATTAATGTAGATATTAACGCTGAATATATATATATATAATCAATAAAATTTGTATGATAAAATAATGAATTTTAGCAAATTTTTATTGTAGCAAATTACAATCGATTGAATGTCAGAATGTTCTAGATAAATTTGGACCCCTTCAAATGAGGCTACTTCCCAATCCTTTAAACAATAAAGAGATGAAAGAGGGGGAGCGTAGAAAGAAAAAGAACTACAAGGAAAGATTTAGATCTACCGGAGATCATGGACTTCCTTGATTCCTTCATATCCTGTGGTCATCGACTCATTCTGTGATGTCCGGTAAATAACTTCCATGACGTTTTCTGTACAACAATTTGTAATCAGATCAAAAAGACCATTAAACAGATGAAAAAACAATGAAATTAAAGCTAATAAAAGGGGCTTTAACCTCAATGGACAGATACAATACACAATTCATTAATACAATACAGATCACCTTAGCTTTTTTCTCGGATCAAGACGCACATAATTTAAATAAATCACCTGCAGAATCGGTTTGAGACACACAAAGCACAAAAATGACTAAATTCTTATCAAAAATTTTTTTAGTATAAAAGTGAATCAAATTCCACATTTCTTACCTTCATATCAACTTTAATTAGAAAAATGTCATTCAAACTTAATACTCAAGATAATTTCCCAATCGAACTTACAACAAGCGAAGGTTACAACGATTTTGTTACTTCCCCAATAAATAGAGAACATTCTACAGTTTTCCCAGATAATGGTCAAACCGGTTATGTTTTAGTTAATGATAAGGTTGTTGCAACTGTTTCAGGTGAAGCTAGAGATCATTTATTTTCTTACACACATTCCTATGATTGCGAACCAATCTTAGGTTCACCAGTTAGACATTAGATTTCAATATGTTTAATTTTTATTACATCCGTTTCATGATTTCATTTAACGGATTTAAATTTTCATGACTAGACTTGCAAATATTGATCTTTACAGTAATATGGAGTGATCCCATATATTTGTTATTTGCATTGTATTATTTTAAATGGTTTTTGTGTGTTTTTTTGTTTTTATCTGATGAACTCATTCGCTGCATTTTATACCTTCTGTTTTTAGCTTTTAGTTCTTTAATTATGGGATTTTAATACCCTTCTTTTGTTATCAAAAGATATTTTTTACCTTGCCTATTTTTTAACTTTAATGTCACTCGCTAATTGTTATTGTAGTTCTACGAAAGTGCTAACTTTTATACATTTTTATTAAAGACTATTAACAAAGTTGAACTTAGTTAATGGTCATAACTTGCCAGACTCTGATGACTGAATCAGTGTAACCAGCGAATAAGTTTTGACCATGAGCGGACCAAGCTAATGAGATAGCTTCTGGGTCTTTAGCTTTACCTGAGGTAGCAAATTCTGGTTTTAATTCATCAACTAATTCTCTTTCTTGTAAGTTGAAGATTTTGATAGAAGAAGAAGTAGCAGCAGTTAACCAGTATCTGTTTGGAGAGAAAACTAATGAGTGGACTTCATCACCAGCTGGTAAAGTGTATAAAGTGGTTTGTTGGTTTAAGTTCCATAAGATAATAGAACCATCTTTACCAGCAGAAGCAACTAAAGTTCCATCTGGGGAGATGGTGATAGTTGAAACGTAACCAGTGTGACCAATGTAATCAGCAGATAATTGGTAAGTAGCTAAATCCCATGACTAAAATATATGTTAGTAAAAATGTTACAAATAAAAGAAGAATTGGATTAAAAAGTAACAAGTTCTCTTTATATCAGAGATCTTGGTGATTAAAATATGTCTCATTCGAAGCTGGCGAGCAACGTCCGAAGTAGCAAATATAAGTAACATCATCTAGAAGACCCATATTTTCAATCCAATTCAAAAAAAAATATTAAATACATACTTTAACTAATTTATCCCAACCGGCAGAGATAATGGTTGGTTCAGCAGCTGGAGAGAATCTAACAGCTGAAACCCAGTCTGAATGACCGTTTAAAGTGGCCATACAGTCACCTCTGGTGTTCCAGATTTTAATGGTTTTATCTCTTGAAGAGGAAACAATTTGTCTTGAATCTTTTGAGATTGAGACAGATAAAACATCACCTTTATGGTCAGCGAAAGTTTGGGAAGTTTCACCGGTTTCTAAGTTCCATAATCTTAAAGTTTTATCCCATGAAGCAGATAAAGCACATGAACCATCTGGGGAGATGACAGCATCTTGGACAATGTGTGAGTGACCGACTAATGATCTTTTTGGGATACCGTATTGTTGGTCATCACGAGTTAATTGCCAGGTGATTAAGGTTTTATCTCTTGAAGCAGATAATAATAAATCTGGTTGAGCTGGGGTGGTGGCTAAGGCAGTAACCCAACCGTTGTGACCTTCTAAGGTACCTCTTAAAACTAAAACTTCTTTACCAGACATTGTAAATATAAATTGATGGTTAATTAAAATCTTCGATGAAAAAAATTTAATTTTTTTTTTCAGTATTTTTGATTTCTGCCATTTCTTCACGTGTACTAAAAAAGAAAAATTTCGCGAATTTTGAGTGCTCGAACCACGAATTTTATTAGTGATTTAATTTACACACGTTAACTATGGGACGCAAGTATATATGATCACTGAAAAGTGACTGTTCTTCTAAATTGTGTTACACCCATACATTTTATATGTGTTATGCTGCACTGCTCATCCCAGATAAGATCGTGGTGTACTATTAAATGTATTGAAGAGAATATACAAAACACATTCAATATGAGTAAAAGAGAACAACATCCATTTGTTCAGGAACATTTAGAAAAATTACACGAAATTGATTCTGTATGTATTAATCGTCGCCACTTACATTGATCAATGCTAACTGGTTAGAAACTCGTTTCAATCCTAAATCATTCAACATCAACATTAACAAATTTAACTAATATAAAGAAAAATGCATACAATCCGCAAGAATTAGTTAAATCTAAGGAGGAGTTTACAAATGATATTAAGAATTTCTTAACAGATTTAGAATGGGCTTCAATTAATTTAAAAAATGAAATCAAAGTTTTAGATGATAGAATTGGTAAAACTGACTCAAATGGTATTACAATCTTGCCAATTAATATTAATAAAAAAGCAACTTGGGCAGGAGAAGAGAAACTAAAGGACGAGTTAACTACTTTAAATAAATTATTAAAAAATTCAGAAGCTATTATCGGTTCTAGTGAATCCCAAATATGATCCAATAGCACCGGCTGTAATTGCTAATAGATAAAATATCATCTGTGATTTGAAAACTGGCCCTTTACGATTAATATTTTCTTTTGGAACTAAGAAATATTTGGTCAATTTCAAATCAAGTTTAGAGATTGGTGGGAAACTTGATTCAAACAAAACTGCTGTCCAATTTGGCTGGTTTAAATATGCCCTGTCATGACTGAAGGAATCAAATCCATAAATACCATGATAATTACCATATCCTGACTGTCCAACACCACCAAATGGTAATGCAGAAATACCTGCATGAAATAATACTTCATTAACCAAAACAGCTCCTGAACGTATATTAGAAATAATATGTTCTTGCTCTGTTTTGTTAGATGAAAAAATATATAGTGCTAATGGAGTATCATGATACTTTGTAACATTGGAAATTGCTTCATCAAGATTTGAATATTTAATAATTGGTAAAATTGGGCCAAAAATTTCACCCTCCATTAAGGAATCTTGAAATGTCACATCTCTAACAATTGTAGATGGAAAAAATCTCGTTTCTGAATTTGGTTCACCATTTTGATAAATGATTTTACCTTCAGTACGTTCTAAAATTGACTCCAACCTTTTAAATGCACGTTGATTGACAACTTTCCCGTAATCTTCTTCTGCATTTTTACCATATAATTCTTGAGTCTTTTTAATAACTGCTTCAATAAACTCCTCATATTTTGATTCATGAACTAAAACATGATCACTTGACACACAAATCTGTCCAGCATTTGAATTCTTGACCAATGCAATTTTTTTAGCTGCCAATTCAATATTGTCACAATTTTCTGTAACGAAAACTGGAGATTTACCACCTAATTCTAAAATGACTGGTGTTAAAGTTTCACTTGCCTTTTTTGCAATGATTTTACCAACAACACCGCCACCTGTATAAATAATCTTATCAAATTTTTCATTTAAAACTGCAGTTGTCTCTTCAACCCCACCATCAACAAGTTGAATAATTTCTGGATCTAAAGCATCTGTTAATAATTTGGTTAAAGTTGATGTGAAATTTGGAACTAGTTCAGATTGCTTTAATAAAACGGTATTACCTGCAGCAATTGCAGCAACAACCGGTTGTAAACATAAATTCAATGGGAAATTAAAGGCACCAATTACTAAAACAACACCTAATGGATTTTTGATGACTTTTGGAGAACTAAATTTAAATAAAAGGTTAATATTTTTTGCTCTACGTGGTTTAACCCACGATTTCAAATTATTAATAATTTCTAATAGCTCACCTTCAGTGACGTTTAATTCTTGGATTTCAAATTCTTCTGGTGATTTGTTTAAATCTAATTTAATTGCATCTTTTAATAACTGCTCATTATCTCTGACCGCAAAATATAATTTACGTAATTGATCTAATCTATAATCAACAGAATGGAATTTCCCTTTGATAAATGATTGTCTTAATAAAGCAACTTTACCTGGAATCTCTTCAATTGGTGTGTATTTCAATACTGATTCACTCATTTGTGCACCTGTTAAACCGGGATGAGGATCAAATTTTTGGAACCTCCCCGCGATTTTTTGTTCTACGCATATAAAGTTCTAAAGTTTTGTGCATAATAAATAATTAATGGAAACCTTTCTTTATAATTCAGTTTCACCGATTAATGCCATTGCTTGGGAATCACCTTTTGCGATTTGTGGTTGATCCAATGCATCTGAAACACACAACCATGGGTTTTTAGAGCCTCCCCATTTCAATACTGCATTTCTAAATTTCTCACCTTTTGCTCTATCTAAAGGATTTTTAGCAAATAAATGTTCCCAAACTTTTGATGCAATTGCTCTGTCTAATAAATATGAATAATATGATGCACCATATCCGAATAAATGACCAAATTTACCTTGCCAATTTGATTCTAAATCTGAAAAAATTCTTAATTTATTCTCTAAACCGTGATATAAAATTGTTGAATCAAAATTTTTATTTAAAACAACATCTGAATGTAGTAACTGATCTAATAATGCCATTTTGATTTGTGCATAACTTTCGGTATTCTTTAAAAAGTCTTGTTCCTTTTGATAAGATTCCAATAATTGTAATGGAATCGGTTCATCAGTTAAATAATGTCTTGCAAAAGTTTGAATAACTCTTGGATCTTTGGCAAAATGCTCCATTAAAACACTTGGTAATTCAACAAAATCAGTTGCACATCTGGTACCACTAATGTTATGCAGTGAAGTTCTGCCTAGCATTGAGTGCATTGCATGGCCCATTTCATGAAATATTGTTTCAACATCATTTAATGATAATAAACATTTACCAACATTTTTGTATTTATCAAAATTACAGACTAATGAAATAACAGGAAGCTGGAATTTTTCCTTTGTAGTTGCGGATTCTCCAATTTGAATTAATTTTAATTCTTCTTCTGTTTCATCTGGATAAATTTTTCTTGAACAACAAACTGTGAAATGAGCAGGGTTTGGAGTTTTACCTTGTCTTTGAAATAAATCACAATAAACAACTCCAATAATACCTTCAGTTTCACTAACAACATCTAATCTTCTAACATCCGCATTCCAAGTTTCACCATTTTTAACTTGTGATGGAATTAATTGAATTCCATAAATTTTATTAAATAAATTTGACAAACCTTGCATAACGATACCCAATGAGAAAAAGGAACTAATTTGTTCATTATTTGAAGATCTTCTTGTTGTTGCATACATATTAGAATAATAATCCCTATCCCAAGGCTTTAAAAATTCAACAACTTCTTCATCACTTAGTTGTCTACCTTCTTGTTTTAATTCTTTTTGTTTCAAATCTGCTAATATTCTTAGTTCATTAATTGCATGAATTTTGGTTTCTTCAGCTAATCTTGATAAAAAGTTCATTACATATTCAGGTTTTTTAGCCATCTTTTCATCTAAAATATATTCTGCATAACTTGATTTACCTAAAATATGAGCCAAAATACCTCTGTATTTTAGCATGGTTTCCAATAATTGGACTTGTTGATCGCTTGTGCTATGTATTTGAATCCAAATTTTCTTTCTAACTGCTTCATTTTTTGCACTCCTTAAAATTGCATAAGGTATATAACCACCTGTTGGAACTTTATAATTTGATCTTGTGATATCCATACTAATTTGAGTTAATAGTTGTTTATCTAAATCTTTTAAATCAGCTGCGGGGATGGCAACGTATTCCTGTTTTGCTTCACATAAACCGTTCGTAAAATGTTGACCATAAACTGCAATTTGTTGTGAAAAATTGATGAAATCATTTCTTGTTTCAGGGTCCATATTAATACCAGATTTCTCAAAATCTGCCAATAAAATTTGACCAACTTGAATTTCTTCAGATGATAGTTGGTTTCTAATATTTTCAGTTTCTAAAACTTTCTTTAAGATATTATATAATTCAACGTTTGTGTTTAAAACGTTCATAAATTCAAACATTTCTTCATGACTTTCTTGAGCTGCATTGATAAATGATTTTGATGGATGAGCAACTCTAATAAATTCAGCGAGGTCAATCACACGACATAAGACATCACTTAATCTATCTAAATTTGTTATATAATGCTTTAAGCCCTCGTCTGATTGATCAGAAATCATTTCATCAACAATAGACTGAGCTCTTGCTAGAGAGTCTTTTGTGAAACTTTTAAAGCCAGATGGAGAAGTTAAATATGGATTCTTAAATAAACCAGTTTCCTTTGTTAATCTATTTAAAATACCAATATTTTGCTCATTTTTATTGAAATTTTGCCAAAATGTATCATCGTCGAAAATCTTCCTTATTAGTTCATTATCATAATTGATTGGTGGATGTAGTGGGTTATCAACAGAAAGGTCATGTTTGACTATTTGACCGTATTCAATAGGTTGTTCATGAAGGTGATTAAAGCGTGGTGGATAGGTACTGAATGTCCGCAGGCATGTCGTACTTGCACGAAGAACTCTAGTTCCGAGAATCTGGGTGTGTTTAATCATGTGTTTGTTTAACTTAACAGTCTCTCGATGATTTTTCTTTTTTGTGCTTACATATGTGAAGAAACTAATTTGTTATTGGCTCTGGTAGCGAAGACCCGTAAGAGTGCCGCAACCAGAAAAATAGTTAGGGTGATGAAGATACCATATAGAACTATAAATTGTTGAAGTGAATTCATGTAGTTTATTAATGAAGTTGTAACATTATGTCAATCAACTGACTATACTTTGGAGGTTATGAAAAAGACACAAATATTTATTGAAGTTCTAGAACAGTAATTATTTGGTATACACAACAAACTCAGAATTTCAAAATAAGAAAAGTGATAGATAAGCATGTTGCATTGCGGTATGTTTATCAGTTAATTGATTAAATGCCCGCTGAGTAAATTGATCAGTTGAACTCTACTGTGCTAATTAATACTCTCTTTAGTTATTTTATTTCTGGCCATGTCTTGTTGAAACCATTTTTCTTGCAAACCTAAATATCAGCACCTGCTCCTTTAAGAATTCTCGAATTCGTTAAATATATACTCGAAATATCTGAGAATTATTGGGCCTTTGAAGCAAAGTTATTAATAGTTGAGGACGTGACTCAACTTCCCAAAACAAACTAGTAATTACTCACATAATTCCAGTCAAAATTACAGGTACCTTTCAATATTATTTAAAAGATTTACAAAATACTACGCTGAGGCTGACTCCAGACTCAAGGGTAAATGCTAAAGAGACACAATCTGACTGCACTGTTAAGTCATGAAGTCAATGTTTTGTCAACACTGCGTTCAACAACCTCAAGCAGAAGGGTACGTAATTTGTATCGGTTTTATGCCGATCTTAAGAGTAAATAAACACATATCACTCCAGTTTTGGAAAAAATGTATACCTACCAATCCTATACTGTCTCTACCACAACGTTGATACAATCAAATAAAGTTGTAGCAATCATAAGAGATCGGTTTGGTCGCCAATGAGACTTTAAAACCTTTGAAACATATAAGTAAACCACTATGAAATAATGAGCAAATGAAGGTACCAAGGAGGCACGGTTCGACCAGATGGTTTTTACGAAGAAAGTAAATGAAATCATAATCTGTTACAAAACGAGAATGTAAACAAAAGTACACGCATTTCATTTAACTTTGACATTCTTTATTTTGTAGGAACATACTACAAACGCGCTTTTCTCTTATATAGGCGCAGTTAGTGTACCTACCACGAAAGTTTTTTTTCTTGATTACACCCATAAGAAAAAAAGATGAAAGCTTGGAAATAGGTTCAGGAAATAATCATACATGATTAACACCATATTTTCTGATAACAGATCGTGAAAGTAACGAATAGACGAACAAAATCAATCATTTATGATCTGTTCCCTCAAAACCAGTAGAATGCCCAGTCTGTACCACTTGCAGAATCTGTGCTTAATTAACCGTCAACTTGCATAAATTACTCATCACGGAGCAGATTTGAAACGCGTCTTGCTTAAATGTTCCTGATGTGAATCAAAAACCTTAGCTATTGAAGGAAATGTGCTACATCTCCTTATTCCTGAAAATATAAAAGAAATTGTAAATCCTAGTTTGTTTAATAGGTATATTGATTCACCAAACACTTTCCTTAAACCTTTTGTTCAATCTCATTCCTTTCCACTTAGATACTTTTCATTTTAGATACCTAATACTGAATCATGAAATTCTCTTCTTCTTTTGTTTTGTCAGGTCTTCTGTCATTAGCTTTGGCTAATCCTCTAGAACATGCTCATCACCAACATAAACGTGATGTTGTCACCGTCGTTGTCACTCAAGTCGTCACTCAAGCTGTTGGTGCTAATAATGCTGCCATTTCAACAACCTCTGCTGAGGTTGTTCAAGTTAGTAATGTTGCAGGTTCTTCAACTGGTACTACTACCACTTTATCTCAAACTGTTGCAACTTCTTCTGCTAAAAGTGTTGCAACCACCTCTGTTGAAGCAGTCGCTTCCGTTTCAACTGGTTCAACTTCAACTTCTAGTACTTCTACTTCTACCTCAACTTCAACTTCAAGTTCTTCTGATACCATTTCATTTGCTGCAGGTGGTAAAGGTATCACTTATTCACCATACACTTCTTCAGGTGCTTGTAAAGATGCTGCCACCGTTGCATCTGATATCGCCAAGTTGACTCAATTTGATGTCATTAGAATTTATGATACTGATTGTTCAGGTGTTGAAAACGTTTTAGCTGCTAAAACCTCAAGTCAACAAATCTTCTTGGGTATTTACTACCTTGCCAACATTGAATCTTCAGTTTCAATCATTTCAGATGCAATTGCTAACGTTGATGGTGGTTGGGATAACGTTTATACCGTTTCTGTTGGTAATGAATTGGTCAACAGCGGTGAAGCCACAACTGATCAAATCTCAAGTGCTATTTCTGAAGCCAGATCCTACTTAACTAGTGCTGGTTACACTGGTACAGTCGTTTCTGTTGATACTTTAGTTGCTGTTCAAAATAATCCAGTCTTATGTGATTACTCTGACTTTGTTGCAGTCAACTCTCATCCATACTGGGATGGTAGTGTTGAACCTGCAGATGCTGGTACTTGGTTAGAAACACAAATCTCCAACATTAAAAGTGTTTGTGGTGGTGAAAAATCGGTTCTAATTTGTGAAACTGGTTGGCCAACCCAAGGTGACTCTTATGGTGTCGCCGTTCCATCAATCGCTAACCAAGAAACTGCTGTTGAAGCCATTGTTAGTGCTGTTGGTGATCAAGTCTTGTTATTTACCACTTACAACGATTTATGGAAATCTGCAGGTAGTTACGGTGTTGAACAATACTGGGGTCTTATCCAAAGTACTTAGTTTTGCATTAAAAATTCATTAACGGGCTCTTTATTTCATAGGTTTTCATATAAAAAAAAATTAGCACATATTAGTATTTTATTCATTGTTTTATTTAAAGGTTTTGCACATTATAAAGTAGTATAATATATTGTATTACATTTGTATTAATAAATTCGTAGTTTTTGTTCATTAAAAAATATTATATTTATACAACAAGAAATAATTTATTTCTTTTATTTTGATCTTTCTATCTTTGCTAATTTAAATGCTAAGTATTTGGCACTATGACCAAGTCTTAAACTCCCTGTAAGTCCGGAACCTGGGACGACATCAATTTCATCTTTTAAATCTAAGTCACCTTCGGTGGATACTTTTCTCTTGTTTATGATTTTGTTGAAAGATGTATAATGTGGACTTGGCGCAACTCTTGTTGTAACATTGACACCTGGTGCTCTAAACCAAATAGTTGGACCTTTTTCTGGAACGTCAGTGGTAATACCAGTCAATCTTCTGCGATTGTTACTAGTATCCATTCTCAATAAACCTTTTGTATCTTCATCACTCACTTCAATTGGAATTGTAAATGAAGTTGCAGTACTGGTTGGAATATATGATGGTGTTGCATGATAAAAGTTTGGAGCAACTGGTTGATTGTGTTGCTGATATGGGTTTTGTGGTTGTTGGCCTGGATGGACCGAATTTCTTGGGTATGTAACAATTGGGGTGGTTGAAGATGGTGAATCAGTTGGAGTTGGATCATTTGGTCTAATGATATATTTTGGACAAATTCTTGAGGTTGAGTATTGACCTAAATCATCAGATTCATCAATACCTCTAACATAAACAGCACCATGTAATGGGGGAGCATTTGGCGCGCCAATAGTTGGTTCTGGAATTGGCATATCAATAGTGGCGTTTGCAGGCAATAAATGTTTCAAAGGTGATTCATATTTCTTAAAACGACGTAAACTTGATAATGGTGTAATTGGATCTTCAATATCTCTAACCTCATCAGGTAAACAAGCTTTCCAAGTTCTAATTTTATTAAAATTCTTATCGTTATCATTGTATCTATATTCACAAATAAATAATGGACCTTCAACTTTAATGGCAGGATCACCTCTTTGATAACGAGTGAAATATGCAACATAACATTTACCAACGATTTCGTCAGCTAAATGATCTCTATATTGACCAGATTTAACAACTTCATTTTCATAAAATAATCTATCAACTCTATGAACGGTTTGTTCAGGTCTTAAATACCAACAGACGTTAATCCAACGTTGACCATCTTGAGTTTGCCAGATTCTAAATAATTGAGCAACAATAGGTTTTGTATTATCATTTGGATTATTTATTAGAATCCAATCACCAATTTTAAATAAAGAGCCATGTAGTTCTAGCTGATCAAGAGGAATTTTCAAGGAATCAGTTGGAATATAATCTGAATCTGGTTTTTTCAGTTCATAATCAATTGATCTTTGGAATGTAGTTTCTAAGATATTTGCCTGTTGATAAACAATTGAATCTTTTTCATTATAATATTTAGCATTGGCAAACATCAATTTCATATCATCAATGAATTGTTGAACATCCTTATATTTACGTTGCTTTATTTTCTTTCTAATCTCATCTAATGAAATTGGTTCTGAAATTGTATTAAAATAATCTGGATATTCTCGAATATCTGGTAATCTTTCAAATGGCGCAGAAAGAAATTCACCATTATTTGCTCTTTCTTTTCTGATAACTCTCATGACATTTTTGATACGTTGTTCAAATGGTTTATCAATGACTGGAGGTCTACCTCTTTTATATGATTGATCTTTGCTATAAGAAAGGCCTGAATTATTTGAAGCAGCTGAAGCTGAAGAGATATGACTAGCTGCTGCTGCTGCTCTTCTTCTTGGTAAAGGTTCATCATCATGATCTTCATAATCATCTCTACCTGGTGTAGATAATTTTGAAGGAGTTGCAGAAGCAGATGGTGGAACATAACCGTAAACAATTAAAGCACCAGCCTTGTTGGCACTAATTGGAGATGTATCTGGATACCCAACATCATAACCTTGTTTGCTGAATCTTTGAATAACTGAATCTTTAATAAAAGTATCTAATTGTTCGGCATATCTATAAACAAAAGACCCAGGTTCATTATAAGTTTTAGCGTTCCAAACGATTTGAGCAAGATCTCTGATGAATTCATTTGGTGATTGATAGTGTATTAACCTTTTCTTGATAGAGTTTAATGATGTTGGTTGCATGATAATGTCATAATAATCCGTGTATATTTTTCTATCAGGAACAACACGAAAGATTGGATAAATCAACTCTCCAGTCTCTATATCTTTAATTTCAAAGATCTGATCAAATAAGACTTTGACCTTCTTAGCAAGGCCTGAGACTTCTTTGGACATTTTGGCTTTTTGAAGTTCTTGATTTGAATTTTTTGTTTATTTTCTTTTTTACTTTTTTTGAACTTTTTTTCCTCGATAATTTTTTTATGGAATTTCGCGAACTTTTCTTGCTTCGTGCTAAATTATAATTAAACTTAAATTTCAGAATCGTTTAGAATCATTAAATTTGGAGTTTGTTTTGTAATTGAGGGTTTTAATTTAATTTTTATTGTTCTATTTAAATATTCAGACTATTTTTTTGCATTCAAAAGGGTGCTCTATTAAGGCAATTAGACCAACAAATTTATTTAGATATACAACAATGGAGAATGGTATAAATAGGGAAGAATCTTCAGATGTGGAATCATTTCAAGACTATCTGTTAGAATGCACAAATATATTAGCAGTTGTTGGTGCTGGTTTATCTGCATCTTCAGGTTTGGCAACATTTAGAGGTTCTGGTGGTTTATGGAAGAATTATTCACCAATTGATTTAGCAACTCCAGAAGCATTTCAAATTGATCCAGGTTTAGTCTGGCAATTTTATAGTGCAAGAAGATACAATGCTATTAAAGCGAAACCAAACAAAGGACATTTTGCATTAGCTGAATTGAGTAAAAGAAGAAAAGATAGTTTCTTAACATTGACACAAAATGTTGATGGTTTATCAACAAGAGCTGGTCATAACCCAAAATCTTTATTAGAGCTTCATGGGAGCTTGTTTACATTGAAATGTACAGGGTTCTTCTGTAATTATGTTGAAGAAAACAATACTACACATCCATTAACACCAGCATTATTAGCTCCTGAAGAAATGGAAGCACTAAAGAGAAAGAAAAACAGTGAAGACCCAATACATCCTAAAAAGAGAAAAACAGAAGAACCAATGGGATTAACTACAAATGGGCTTATGCCTTCAAATGATACATCTACTTCATCATCACCAGAATTTAAACCAGTTCAAAAAATTTCAGAAAAGGATTTACCACATTGTCCAAAATGCCATGAGCTATTGAGACCAGGTGTTGTATGGTTTGGTGAGTCATTACCTTTAAAAGTTATGGATACAGCTGATGAATTTCTTTTAAATCATAAAATTGATTTGGTTTTAGTGATTGGTACAAGTGGTAAAGTTTGGCCAGCGATGGGTTATGTTGAAAGGGTACAACAAAAAGGTGGTAAAATTGCAGTCTTTAATACAGAAATAGATATGGAAAAGATTAAAAAAGATGGAGGCTGGGGTTTTATTGGAGAAGCATCGAAATGGTTACCAATTGCATTAGAGCCAATAATTGGTAGTGATTTCTTACCTAGAAATTGGAAAAAACTATGACAATAAATTTACTTTATACGAACGCTTTTAATTTTAATGACTAATTTATCATTTGTAATGTTTCATTATTTTATATACATGAATTCCTTCTTTTATAGCTACTTATTTCCTTGTTGCTTAATTAGTGTAACTCTTTGAAAAATTGGAATCGAAATATCTTGTAATTCTTTTGAGTGTTGTCTCAATATTGGAATTGTTATATCACCATTATTTTTTGCAATTTGAATTGCTTTTCTGACCTCATCAAGTTTTACTTGTAATTTATCAAAATCTTGATCTTTTTCAACTAATTCATTAAATGCAGAAATTGCATCTTCAGTATCTTTTAGAACCATTTCGGTGTTTCTTGCACCTTCAAGTCTATTTTTTTTAATTGTATCTTTTTCTTTATTTTCTTCACCTTCTTTAACCATTTTATTAATTTCTTCTTCTGTCAAACCTGTGTTATTGATAATCGTAATTGAAGTCTCTTTTCCTGAATTTTTTTCTTTTGCAGAAACGTTCATAATACCATCAGCATCGATATCAAAAGTAACTGCAACTTGTGGGGTACCTTTTGGTAATGGTGGGATTCCACCTAATTTGAAATTGCCAATTAATTTATTTTTATCAACGAATGTTCTTTCACCTTGATAAACTCTGATTTCAATACCTGTTTGATTATCAACACCAGTTGAAAAAATTTCGGTTCTTTTGACTGGAACAACACTATTTCTTGGAATAATAGGAGAAAATATACCTCCATGGACTTCAATACCTAGACTTAATGGAGCAACATCTAATAATAAAACATCTTTAATTGCACCACTTAAAACACCACCTTGAATAGCAGCACCTAATGCAACAGCTTCATCTGGATTCACAGTGGTAATTGGTTTTTTATTTAAAACTTCTTCAACAGTTTTTCTAACTTTTGGCATTCTTGTCATACCACCTACTAAAATAACTTCATCTATATCTTCTTTTGTTAATTCAGCATCTTTCAAGGCTTTTTGGATTGGTATGATTGTTCTGTCGATTAAATGCTTTGACATATTATCAAGCTCATCTTCTGTCATTTTAAATGAAATATGATGAGAATCTATTATAAATGGTAATTCAATAGTTGTTTCTTTAACATGAGATAAGGCTATCTTTGCCTTCTCAGCGGCATCTCTGATTCTTTGGATTTTCTCTTTATCATTTGATAAATCAATACCAGTTTTATTTTTGAAGTTCTCAAGTATATTTTCAACGATTAAAATATCAAAATCTTCACCACCTAAATGGGTATCACCATTAGTTGCACAAACTTCAAAAACACCATCTTCAATATCTAAAATTGAAATATCAAAAGTACCACCACCTAAATCATAAACTGCGACAATACCATCTTTTGTTTTATCTAAACCATAAGCTAAAGCAGCTGCAGTTGGTTCATTAATAACTCTCAAAACGTTCAATCCAATGATCTTACCTGCATCTTTAGTTGCTTGTCTTTGTGCATCGTTAAAGTAAGCAGGGACAGTAACAACTGTATTCTTAATATTTTCGTTTAAAGTTGATTCAGCAATATCTTTCATTTTTTTCAAGATATATCCACTTATTTGTGGAGGAGAATATTTTTTACCAAAACTTTCTAGCCAGGCATCACCATTAGAATTTTCAATTATCTTATATGGTACATGATCCATATCATATTTAATTTCTTCATCATCAAATCTTCTGCCAATCAACCTTTTTGTTGCATAGAATGTATTTTCTGTGTTCAATAAAGACTGTCTCTTTGCAGCAGCACCAACTATGACTTCTCCTTCTCTATTAAAGGCAACAATAGATGGAGTTGTTCTCGCACCTTCTTCATTTTCAATAATTTTTGGTTCATCGCCTTGCATTACGGCCACTGCTGAATTTGTTGTACCTAAATCAATACCAATGACTGTTGTAAATTTAGGTTTTGTAGAAGTTGCCATGCTTCTAACAACCCTACCAGAATAAAACAACTTTGATCTAATCATTTATGTCAATAATGAACGAAATCAGTCAAGTGAAATAAATTTGTTCTTCCCCGAGAATTCTTTGGTAGATTATGTCATCGTGGATTACTTGAATTAAGATGAATTTAACGGATTAGAAAGTTTATTATACATGATGAGTGACTGTATTAGCTTTATAGCTATTCTTTTCGTTAATTAACTTGTCCAGAATTTCAATTTTTGATACCATCTTTTACTATTTGGCTTTGTTTCAGGATCAGCATATTCAGGTATGCTATTACGAACAGTTGCAAGTCTCTTTTCAGCTTCTTCCAACTCACCTTTAGATTGTTAGTATTGATCTATATGAAATATACATTTGTTAACAAAAAAAAATTATGATACTCACTTTTCAATTCAGCTTCTCTTTCTTCGTAGATTAAAGTCCACCATAACCAATGGAAACTTAAATAAGCAGTTGATGCAATGACAAATGTTAATAGTAGAGGTCTTTTGAAATGCGAAAGACTAGGTTTCTAAAAAGAGTTAGTATAAAATAAAAAATAAAAAACTTTATCACTTACATTTTGTGTAATTCTGTTTTGTTTTTCAGCTTCTTCGATTTCTGCCATCTTTTGCTTGAGTAAAGCATTCAACTTTTCGACTTCTTCAGCATTGCTATACCTTATTTGTGAAGTTGATATTAATCTGTTAAATGATATTGATCTTGAATTACTAAATATAACACTGGCTGATTTTCGATTAAACATAATATAAATAATTATAAATAAAATGTATGGACTTGACTTATATCAGTAATTATTAGGATCTCCTCTTTCTTAACTGATTCTATTATTAAATTAAATGAAATTAAATTTTGGTTTTTTTATTTTTCCCATTAAAATCAATTTCAACGATTTTTTAAAAATCAAATAATTTGTTCAATTCTACGAATTCCTTCCATTTTAATGATTTATGAAATATCAAAATAGTCAAATATTAAATTCTGAATTCAAAGCAGCGTAATGAAGAAAATTGAGGCTAAAATCTCCTCTTTCTATAATCATTTCTTGAGTCTGATAAACACTAGCTTCTGAAAAAATGTTCTAGGCAACTTGGCCGAGTGGTTAAGGCGAAAGATTAGAAATCTTTTGGGTTTACCCGCGCAGGTTCGAATCCTGCAGTTGTCGTCATTTTTTTTTGCAACTTTTTTCATTTTAAACTTCCACAAACGCCACATTAATAACTCTAGACATCGTAGTGCGTATAATTTAAACTACAAATTTATAAGAGACACCATTCTTCAAACAAAAGGTTTATTTGTGTCATTTTTAGTTAGATTAAAGGATATCGCGAAATTGCGTAATTAATTAAAAAATTTTCTTTTTTTACAGTGTAAATAAAGGTTAAAATTCATTCATTTTAATAATGCAAAGTCTACTGGATGACCCAACATTCTATAAGTTGTTGATGAACAACAATGAGTCTTTTTTAAAAGAAGATAATGAAAGTAATAAAGAAGTCGTTAGTGAAGATTTCAATTTTTTAAAAAAATTAGAATTTCCAACAATGAATGTTCAACCATCAATAACAACAGAGACCTCATATCAATCATCCATTTTTTCGATTCAAAGTAACCAAAGCAATAATACAAATAATGAGCTGGACAGCACGTTGCTTGATGATTTCTACTCAAAAGAAATGAATTTACAAATTAATTCAGAAATAACAACTACAATACCATATCAACAACAATTCACAAATACTGATATTCAATCAACAAAACAATTCCCTAAATATTATACGTCTAATGAAAAACCTAAATTAATTGAAAAGAAAATCTCTAAAATCAATAAACCATCATTACCATCATCATCAACAATACATATTTGCCCATTTTGTCAACGTCAATTTAAGAATAAACCATATTTAGCTAGACATTTAAAAAAACACGATACCGTTAAAGACTTCAAATGCCCATTTTTTAATGAAAAAGAATCTAAATGTCATCATTTAAACGGTGAATTTTCAAGAAAAGATACATTTAAAGCTCATTTAAAATCAATACATTTCATTTATCCAGTTGGTGTTTTAAAACAAGATAGAGGCACTAGTAAGGGAAGGTGTGCAGGTTGTTATGAAGAATTCCAAAGTAATAATCAATGGCTAAATGATCATATTGAAACTAATGAATGTTCTGGTTTAGTTTCAAATAAATCAAAAGATCTATAGAATTAAAAGTTATAATGTGCATGTATTTATTGATTGTAGACTACGAAATTTATTAACCTTTTCATAAAATTAAACTAATATACAAATAAAAAAATGCAAAATAAAAGAAATGAAGTAACACAACACAATAATTAATTTAATGATTTTTTATTTTTTTTAAATGAAGTGTATTTATGTTTTTTATGTTTGTTTTTCCAGATTTGATTTCTTGATGTTCTGTAACCACTAGTACTGACTTTTTTCTCATCAACGTTCATTGATTCTTCATCTTCATCTTCTTTAATTTCTTTACCTTCTTCAAGAGCTTTTAATTTTTCTTGTTCTTTTTGTTTAATTAAGTTATGTTTAGCCTTTTCATGTAATCTTTGAGTTCTTTCATCAACAACTTTTTGGAATTCTTTTCCTCTTTTAATAGATTTAGCTCTTAATTTAGATTTGGAACGCAATGAATGTGCCATTTTTATATTTCTTTTAGATTTTAAAGCTCATCTCAAATTTTTTTTTGGATCTTTTAAAAAATTTTAAATTTGACCGTATTGAAATGACAGATTAAACCCCTAGACAATAACTCATGTGATTCTTTTATAGGTCCTACAAGGTGTTCGGGTGTACAATTTTTATAGGAAAAAAAACAAGGTCACAGAAAAATGAAAAGTTTCCTGACATAAGCAAAAAACCGAATTCGTGAAAAAACTGTACGATTCTTAACTATGTAAATTTCGGTTAGAGCAACAAATTTCGTGAAGCAAACATTTTTTTCATAGAAAAAAAAAAGGTTCAAACTTTTTTTAATTTAACTAAAACAATAGGTAAAAATGTAAGTTTAAAGAATAAAGAAAGATTAGGATTATAATGATGGAAAGGATGGATAGAATGTAGATGAATGATTTGATATTGTGTGATTATTTCAATCAAGTGGTTCAATGTCATGATTTTTATTTAATTTTACTTTTTTATTAAATTGGTTGTGTTAAGTCTATTTATTGTGTTGTATGGAATCAGAGATGAAAGAGTGCAATAGATTGTACTCTATTTGATTTACATCATTTATTAATGCCACTTGTTAATGCCATTTGATTGTTTTGTTTATGATTGCAATTCAGACTTTTCTCAAATCAACAGTTATATCAAATGATTTTAATGGTTATATATCTAGCATTAAACTCATTCATTCATTCATACATTCATTCAGTTAATTCTCAGTTATCGTAATCTCAGATCTTTGAAGAAGAAAATTTTTTCAGGAACAATTACTAACTATTAATTAGGGCTAACCTCCGTAATCAAAAAAGACTTGCTGCATCTGTTGTCGGTGTTGGTAAAAGAAAAATTTGGTTAGATCCAAATGAAACTTCTGAAATCTCCCAAGCTAACTCAAGAGCTGCTATTAGAAGATTATACAAAAACGGTACCATCGTTGCCAAACCAGTTCGTGTTCACTCCAGATCAAGAGCTAGAGCTTTAGCTGAATCCAAAAAATCTGGTCGTCACACTGGTTATGGTAAAAGAAAAGGTACTAAAGAAGCTCGTTTCCCATCCCAAGTTATCTGGATTAGAAGATTAAGAGTTTTAAGAAGATTATTAGCTAAATACAGAGAAGCTGGTAAAATCGACAAACATTTATACCACTCATTATACCTTGCTGCTAAAGGTAACACTTTCAAACACAAACGTGCTTTAGTTGAACACATCATCTCCGCTAAAGCTGAAGCTGCTCGTGAAAAAGCTTTGAAAGACGAAGCTGAAGCTAGAAGAGCTAAAAACCGTTCTGCCAGAGAAAGAAGAGCTCAAAGAATCGCTGAAAAGAAAGAAGCTTTATTCAAAGAAGATGCTTAAATCTTTTGTTAATGGAGTTTTTTCATTAGCAAAATCATTTGTCTACTTTTATATATAAAAAAAAATAATTCTGTCTTAATATCATGGGTTCTGGTATAAAACTAATCATTGTAGTATATTTTTTGTTAACCATATTTCTTCCTAATCGTTATAATTGAATTTAAATAGCATTTAAAGAGTTAATAGTTAATAGTTTACGGTCAGAGCATGCTTTTAGCTTTATTAGTTCTGCACTCTAACTCTAATCTGATTCTGTAAACCAATTCAATCCTCATTCAAATTATTCCCATATTTAATCTTAATCTTGTTTAATGTTGTTTAATCTTGTTTTATGCTTTTCAATCTTATTTAAGCTTATTTAAGCTTGTTTAACATTATTGAATCTTGTTGAGTTCTACTGAGTCTCATTAAATTTTATTAAATCAATAATATAATCTTCGTTTATAACTATTCTTCAATTCAGTTGCTGATTAACCTCTGTTTGAGCTTTAATAGAATATATCTTTGATGTGATGGATCTCTATCCCCACACACTTGATTGAATTATTTAGTATCTACTCTACTGAGTATATACGCTAATTTTCACCTCAATATTCTCCCTCCCCTGGTTTAACTGATTTAAGTTTTATTTAGTCATCTAAACCCACTCAATTGTAATGTTCTGGGAGACTCTGAATATCTCACCTGTTATTCGAAATACTTATAGTTTGACTTGAATTAAATTATTGCTATTAATTTCCCCAATGTACATGAACCAGTATATAATATTATTCTCTGGACATGAGTGTCTAACAAGCCTATAGATTTTAGGATCTGATGTTTCTCAACCACAGGTTCTGATGTTAATAGACTAACCTAAATTAGGGTCTATTTTTAAACTGAGATCAAATCCCT
Organism: Millerago galiae; assembly: GCA_030568845.1. Lineage (NCBI taxonomy): Eukaryota > Fungi > Ascomycota > Saccharomycetes > Phaffomycetales > Phaffomycetaceae > Millerago > Millerago galiae. The sequence goes on along the minus strand of JAJMIZ010000014.1, from coordinate 94,283 downwards.
GTTTATTAACTATATAACCATCTCGATACAACTGTATTAGAATGGATCTTCTTTCGCTTAGAAATCTTTTCTTGTGCTCTTGACATTTCGCATAAACTTTGCATACGATAAGTGGAATAATTTTATTTCTTTCATAGCCTCTATCTAAGCCATGGGTTCTGTACCTTTTAAATAATTCGACGTGTTGATTATTTGAGTCTTCTATTTGTTAGGTACCTACCAACCCTGTCGTCTTGGTTTTAATTCAATATGAAGGCTGATGCTTTTTATGCAGAAATTAAATCAAAACCTAATACCTGCTTAAACTTATGTCCAAGTTATTGGAAGGTACATATATTTAGTATACATTAAGGTACAGAGGTACGGTTTTGAAATTCTGTTTAAAATTAATGAATCAGTTTATGTTCTCCAAAGCCACAAACTTTGACTCTGTAAACCTTAACTGGTCCATCAAGTTAGAGTGCCATATACGTGTTGTGAACAGATTAAATGCACCCACCTTCTTTTTTGGAGGATATGTAATGCAAAGTCTTGAAAATAATAGTACATAGACCAAAGCCCAGAATTATTATTACAATGCATGTCCAGAAGGAGTCAATGTTGAAATTTGAGCCTCATCTGATACACAATTTCACATTGTACAGGATCTATGTAAGATTATTCTCAGTGTACATATAATCATTAAAGTCGTAAACGATCGACTGATTTGTTACTAATTCAGTCTAAAACTGGCTACAAAACACTTGGAACATGGAGATATGCTGCCTATCCATAATTCAAATCTAGCCGGTATTTTGGTATAGCCAACAAACGGTGAATTAATCCAACAAATTTTTAAATGAGGCAATAACACCAACACTAAAGAACCTCTTATCTTCAAAACTTGCTAAAATATCTAAACGTAGTATTAGATCCTAGTCATAACATCTTTCTCTCTTGATCGCCTCTTTTTGAGCAAATATACGACTTTGAAAGTAAGGTTATGGACGGATGAAGTCGGCGCGACTCTTCGGACCCTGAATTTAATTAAAAGATATTGATTTAGAAAAATGAAATATAATATTGTCGAATTTTTTCAAAGTTACTAGTTCAAAGTTTATTAATTAACAAATAGTAATGATAGAAAGTTAAAAGTTAATTTAAGAGGAAGCAGCAAGCTGTAATAATAGCCTGATAGTATTTTTTTTTGGAACTTAGCATATATATTTCATAATAATTGATCTTTAAATTCGGTTCAAATTATAGTTAAGATGGGTGCATATGTCACCTAAAAGCATTTTTGAGTCATGATCTACTTTTGAGATCTGTATACGCATATGAAGGCATAATAATATATTATCTCAAAGTGCCATGAGTCCGACGTCGACGAGTTTATTTGCTAAAAAATATATATGCTTCACCAATTTACGCAACAGACAGGTTTAATGCAAAGAATTTTAAGTGCCGTCAGAAATTAATCATGCAGAATTTATGTACGATCAAATTATTAGAAATGATCAGTTTTGTAAAAGTAGGTACCTCCGTTAACGGTAATTTGTACTACATTAAGATCAATAAATATTATTCTATAAGTATGTGCTAGTTACAGTAGTACAAAATGATATAATTTTTAAATACGTGGGTCATTAATGTCATTAAAATTCTTTTTTTTTGTTCTTAATATCTTTTATCAATTATTAAAAACTATTTCATTATTTGTTGGATTAATATAATCTTGCTCTTCAATTTTAACAGTTAGACCTGCGTTATTGAGTTCAGATTGATTTAAATTAGTTCCGTTAAATGCTGGGAAGTTATTCTCACTAACAAAACTATCAGTGGTCATTGTTGAAGTTGCAGTACCAGGAAATCCGGATTGTAAGGATTGTTGAAAAGCTGAATAGGGAGTCTGCCTTGCTGTTTGAGCAGATTGCTGAACCCAGAATTGTTGTTGTGGATGCTGTTGTAGTTGGTCTTGAGTTCTTTTTGGTGGATAGTTAATCGACTGTGCTTGAATATTGTTATTTATTTCAAAAACAGGCACTTGCTCATTATTGAAATTTGATTGATTAATTAATTGATTTTGGAAAGATTGATCGTTATCATCATCTAATAGTAATTTATTTGGATAATTTTGAACTAAGTTGTTATTACCAATATCATTTGAAAAGTTTTGTAGATATAATCTTCTTGAAGTCGTTTCCGACGATTCACCATTTCTTGTAAATTCCCATAAAATGATACCTCTAATATCTTCTTTATTGAAACCAAATTTTGATCTTTTTTTATTAAAAATTACTTGCTTCATTGTAACAGCTTTAATTGCTGTATTTTTCTGGCTTTCAGATTTATCTTTTGTATTATTTATATTATTTTCCATAGTATTAAAAAAAGCCCCCCAAAAATCTTTTGCAAATTTCATTTGTAAATTAAAGCTTTTTAAACCATTTGGATTAACTTTTGATTTTTTAATGATATTTAAATCTTCAACAATTTTAATCACTTCATTTCCAAATGAATAAATTATCGTCATACAACTAAAATCATCATTATTAACTGGAATATTTTTTAATTCAGTATGCAAAACGGTTTCATGTTCACCTTCCAATTTTTCAGTTGGTAATCTCAAATTAACTAAATTATGCAAAATTGGAATATTTTCATCTTGATTTTTACATTTATCAAAATCAATCATATAATCATTTAGATTTGGAAATCTATTTTCAACTTTTGCATCTTGTTTTAATCTTAAAGTTTTTTCAACTTTAGATGGATTAAATTTTGTATAGATATGAGAATTGAATGGTTTTTCAAAATCAATACATGAGATTTCAAATCTTTTTAATGAAAATTCAGAATTTTTAAAATTTAATTCTTTAATTGGTTCAGTTATTTTTTTACTAATTTCTGAATCATCATTTGGAATTGAATTATTACCCAACGACTTTTTAAAAGAAACTTCACTAAAAATTTCATCAAATAAGGTTTGAGCTTCTGGATCAGAAGGTCCGTTATTAATTAATTCAACTAATTCATTTTTTTTTCTCAAATTTTTAATAACTTGGATATGACTTGAAACTTGCTTCCTTGTTCTAATTTTACCAGTTTTTTGTTGAATATAATCAGAAATTAACTCATTTCTTCCACAAGATTTACCTAAAATTTTAATTTTCGCTAACCCATTTTTTGGAATTATTCTCAAAGCCTCTTCAAAGGCTTCTTCAATATCTTCACTCCAAACATTACCATCATCAGGAACTGAATTACTATCATTTGAAAGTAGCTTTGTAGAATCAATATCAACTTCTGATTTTCTCTTTTTATTTGAATCATGAACTTTATAAATTTGTTCACCACCATCACCAATAGTAATATCAACGATCATTGGAGCATTTCTTGTCCTTTTTAACTGAACAGGTAATGGTTCATCGGATTCTTTTGATGTCATTGTGTTGATTTAGAAGTGTTTTTTAGGAATTAAAGAGGTATTTATATGACAAAATCTTTAAAACGTCACATTAAATGCACGATGACTATTTAGGATACCAAAAGAGTAAATCGAGAAATAAACCAAAAAATAAAATATCAACGACAACATTGCGTGCCCCCTTCGATTCTAGATCGCTGGATGTTCATACCCCTGGACAGTTATCATGCATATGCAATATGCACATTACCCCCCTCGGTTGTGGTTTTATGTAATTTGGTTTTTGTCTTATATAAATTGTTGATCTTATTTGGGTAAATAAAACTGGAAGAATTGGATTATCCGTGACTTCAATAATTGTAAAGTATTAAGCGATTTATTGGATTAGAAATAGAATCAGCTTTCACAATACAACTTCCGATATTGAGAAACGATTAAATTAAGCCTTTGAATGGGCCGAATGCGGAACGTCCCTATCGATTTGTTTCATGTTGGTATTTCAGTTTTTGTTTTTGCTTCATATTAATTTTTCCGTAGAAGTTTAACGTACCATGAAACATGTCTCCAAAAAAAATTGTGTTTACATCATTTTTAACCTTCAATGTAGTTCTATGCATCGTATTCGCTCGGGATTTAATCTGATAGAAAAATAAGGTATTATGCACTCGTCTAGATCTTGGTTATTTTGTATTATATTCAGTATTTTACACACATACACACATACACACACTACTCCTCATCAGATTGTAAATATTCAGCATAATCCTCTGCAGATGCAAATGTAGGTAAGGCTTTCAACATTGCTCTTCTCTTTTTAATTGGTTTTTCTTCTTCTTCGTCAGTGGAACGCTTTTTATTTATTTCAACTTCTTCTTCACTAGTAATTTCATCTTCAGATTCACCTTTAAATAATTCAGCTTCTTCATCTTCACTTTCTGAAAAGCCTTTGAAGTCATCTTTACCAAAATCTTCTTCATCATCTTCTCCTTCTAAGCTAATATCAGATTCGTTGATTTCTGCACCATCTTCAGAGTCATCGTCAATTCCAATAGTTTGTAATTCGAAATCAGATCCTTCATCTTCTAATTCAGCAGCTTCCAATAAATCAGCAGCTTCTTTTTCGTTAAGTTCTTCTTCATTTCCTGAATCTGTAAAATCAGCTTCATCCAAATCACTAAAATCATCAATATCGGAGCCTTCACCTCCTTCAATATCAGGATGTGATTTAACTAATGCATCCCAGACTTCTTCATCATCTAAATCACTTTCTTCATCAAAGTTATCTTCTTCGACGTTCTCATTCAATTTACTAGGATTCTTTTCTTTTGATACAAAATATTGATGGAAAAATTTTTCTTCAGGTTTGATATCTTGGAGTTTTTTATTCAACCAATCTTCTGTATTGACTGGAACTTCTGTATTAATTTTATTAGTGGCTCTAACTAATAAAGAACCAGTGTGTGCACCCCCTAGAGGTTGCATAATTGAAGAACCTTTGGTAACTGCTTTTTGTTTAGAATTTCTATAGACAAATCTATCTAAGAAATGACTTAAAGTGAATAAACCTAAATCAGGTTTGATTTGGCTTTCTTGATTCAAGAAGCTTTCTGCATATAATTGGACTGTTGGATGGTAATGATTTAAAAATTCATTAATTTCCCAAATGGATGTATTTTCAGCATTTGCGAATCTTGGATCCCTTTTACGTCCGTCATAAACTGGAATGTTAACATTTTCAGCAGTTTCTTTATCTTCTCCACTTTCTTTATCTTCTTCACTCTTAGCTTCTTCTTCATCTTTAACTAATGGATTCAATGATAAATTTCTAATTTCAGGAATAGATTTTTCCAATTCCATCAATAGATAAAACATACCAGCAACGGAACCGATATTTAACCAATTATAACAGATTTGAATAATTCTTTTAACAAAAGCTAGAACTCTGTTAATATTTTTATCATTTTTTAGAGATTTAAATAACAAGTTCAAGTAGATACCTTGTTTTGAAGAATTAATTAATCTTGAATCAAATAAAGATTCGTATAAAGTTCTATAATATCTATCGGTATTCAATTCTTGAGTTGAAATGATTTGATAAATTAAAACTAATGATTGAACTGATGTATTGAAATTAGTTGAATGAGTGATTTTAAACAAAGTTTCTAAATGTTTGTTAAAAATTTCATCTGGTAAGTTTGAAAATGGGAATGATCTATTTAAACCGGTCAATAAAGCTGAAAATAATTTAGAATTTTTTTCTTCAATGAGTTCACTTTCAGTTTTTTCAATTTTAACTGATTTACCACCTTTTTTACCCTTTTTGAAGTTTTTCTTTCTATTTTTATAATTATTTTCTTTAGTTGATTTTAAATCGTCATCAGCATTATTTGGATCAGATTCAATTAATAATTTCTCAAAGAATGCAAAATAAGTTTTAACCAATTCATTTGCAATGTTTTCTTCTTTTCTTGATAAAATTGTTTGATTTAAAGTTAAAATTGAATAGTAATTTGTATGATAATCAGTATTTTTTTTAAATGCAATATCAATAACTGAATCAATAATAATTCTTTTCATATTTGGATGAGCTTGTTCCAATTGTAAGATTTGGTAAGAAGTTTTAGAACTAACTTTGTTATCAATATCACCTAATTTATTAACACCTAATCTTAATAAATTAACTTCTTGTTCAGGCTTTAATTTTAATAAATCAAAAATGTGAGTTAAGATATTCATTCTGATAAAGATAATTGGATCATGACTTAATTTTTCTAAAACTTGAATGATTTGAAAGTAAAATTTCTTCAAGAAATCTTCAAAATAAAATAATGATAATGACACATCATCTAAATTTAAATGTAATGGCTGATTTTTGAAAAATCTTAATTTTCTATCTGGTAATAAACCATTAACTAATAAATCCTTTAATGCATTAATTGATGATAATGCTGAATTTCTTGATTTTTTATTTGTGAAGTTTAATAAAGTTTCGAAAGATTTCAAGTTATGAATTGGAGCTTCTTGAATTAATAAAGTTAACGCACTGATTTTATCGTTCAATGTACCATCTGATAAAATTTGTGACAAGAACTTTCTTTGAGATGAAGATTTGGAAAATTCGTTGAAATATTTTTTATTATCTTCTTCTAACAAGTTTTTACCCTTTTCGAATAATTTATTGATTTGATCGGTTGTTAAATTTTCTTTATGAGTTAAATCAACTTTAATATCATACCAATTTAATTGAGGTGCGATTAATAAATTTGCGGCATTGATGATAGCAGTTGGAGCAACTTTTTCATGAACTGGTTTCTTGTCTTCGACTTGCTTAACAGGTTTTTCTTCTTGTTCTTCTTCTTCTTGTTCTTCTTGTTCTTCTTCTTCATCATCATCATCAGCATCATCATCATCATCATCCTCTTCTTCATCCTCTTCATTTTCTTTTTCAGATTCTTCAGATTTAGAGTTAACCTCTTCAACTTCTGCTTCCTGAGACGATTCAGATTCTTCCTTTTCTTCATCTTCATCTTCATCTTCATCTTCATCTTCATCTTCATCTTCATCTTCATCTTCATCTTCATCTTCATCTTCATCTCCAGCTAGTTCAGGCACTTCGTCATCAGCAACAATATTAACCTTACCAACATCTAAACCAATATCGTTCATGAATTTACTTAGATCATTTTGTAAATTGCTTTCAACTTTATCAGTATTATCAAACTCTTGTTCACTTTGGTCATCATCTTCTAAATCTTGAATTAATTTCAAATCATCTTCAGTAGCACCTAGTTCTAAAGCTTCTTTTCTTAAAACATCATCAATATTTGATTTCTTAACTGGAGTCTTCTTTTCTGGCTTCTCCTTCTTTTCTTGTTTCTTTTTTTGTTTCTGTTCAGCCTTCTTATTACCAGCTTTCAATTTACTGGCAACTTTGTCCTTAAGACCTGAAAGATTCAATTTAAGACCTTCCATTATGTTTAAGCGTACTTTATTACTATTAAAAATTTTTTTTTTAAATCTCATCGCGAAGTGTCCAGACCGATTCGAGAGAACATTAAAAGAAAGAATTGTACTATTAAATAGACAGTTATTAGAGTTATTAAAGAGTTAACATTTACCCATATAAAACCTACATTCAACGTATTTACAATGCCATGTTTATTCATCAAGCGTATGTAAGAAATATCTAAATAGCATACTTCTTAGTCCATTCTTTAGCATTTTTATTATATAACTCTGGATTAGTTTTATAAATATGTGCAATTTCAGGTACTAGAGGGTCATCTGGATTAGCATCTGTTAATAAAGAACAGATGGATAATAAAACTTTAGATATAGTTAATGCAGGAGACCATTGGTCTTTTAATATATCTAAACAAATATTCCCACTAGAGTTAATATTTGGATGATAGATTTTGGTTGTAAATTGGATTTTTGGAGGTTTGAATGGATAATCAGTTGGGAAGTGAATAGATAAAAAGAAAACACCTCCAGCATAAGGAGAGTCTGCTGGTCCCATAATTGACGCTTGCCAATGGAAAAGATCATCACCAACTGGACCTGCTGAACAAGATGAGGGTGGGTCTCTATAAAAATTGTTAGTATTTAATTTTAATTTATTTAAATCCACACGACCATAAAACCTCAGTGGCAACAAACGGTGGGAATTTCTCTCACCGATAAGCACCAACAACCGGAATTTAAAGACGAAAATTGGATCTAAAGAACCGCAAAGTTCTAACCTTTTAAATAAACTTACCTTCCTAAATCATTTAATTCTTTGGTGATTCTTTTACTTGACATTTTCTAATTTTATACGATTTCTTTGTAATTAAAATTTTTGTTTTGATGTTTTTTTCTTCAAATTTCAATCCAATTCCGGGCGACACGCGAAAATTACTTTAAATAGAAACGTTTTGAGCGCGCGGATAGCAAATGGCAGGGGCCGCAAAGGAGACCGGGGCATTAAAATGAGATTATCAGGTTTAAACGTTATAAATTAGTGATTAAAATTGTATAATAATATTATTAGTCATATAATCAGTCTTTCCAAGGTTAAAATTGATTGAAATTCCAGTTTTTTTAAAGTTGTCGCAAAATTTTACTGTTTTTGTATTAGAATTTCTAAAATTTTCCTTTTATTAAAAATTTCTTTTCTTCCTTTAATTAACGTCAGAAATAATGCCTGAAAACATTTATTCATTTGGTGAAACTGAGGCTTTGTTGGAGACGCTGTCAGCTTCTTCAACAGTACCTGAGATTTCATCTTTTGAAATGAATTCAAACTCAAATTCAAGCAGTAAATCTTCTTATTATAGTGATTCTCCAAATGAAACTAATTTTTTACAAGATGATTGGAATAGATTTGATGATACAGATTTTACTTTAAATAAGACTATTGATGATGAGTTCTTAAATGAAGATATTAATAATTTTGTTTCACCTTCTTCAAATGATGAAAACTCTCCACCTTTTATGGATATCAATGATTTATCGATCAAACCAATTAAAGAAGAATCAGATAATGAAATCTTTTCCAATAGTGATAAAGAAGATTTGGAATTACATAAAACCAAATCCATCTCTTTGTCAAAGAATAAGATTACCAAACCTAAAAAAGATAGATCAAGTCATACAGTTATTGAAAAAAAATATAGAACAAATATTAATACTAAAATAACAGCATTAAGAAATGCTGTCCCTTCTTTAAGAGTTGCTTCCGGTGATAAAGAAACTAATATTGATGATTTAGATGGTTTAACTCCTCCTTCAAAGGTTAATAAAGCTACCATTTTTACTAAAGCAACCGAATATATTAAACATTTAGAGGTTAAAAATGATAACTTATTCAAAGAAAATCAACAGTTAAAACAAATGCTTTCGAATTACGGTAATCAACCTCAACCTCAAACCCCTACTTTTAACTTTAGTCAACAACCTCCACAACAATCATCCCAACAATCCTTATCACAGTTCCAGCCTGCAACTGATTTTAACGGTAATCCATTAAATATGGTTAGCCCACAACAACCAAGTTATCAAGTTGGTTTACCTGGTAAAGTTTTAATGGGTGGTTTAACAGTTATGGCCGGTCAATCAATGTTCAACGGTAATAGTAATTATGATCAATATGGTTTAAGTGCATTCCCAATTTTATCCACACCAGCTTTTAACGTTTTCGTTAACGTTGTTAAATTTTCAATTTGTTTAACTTCTTTAGTTTATATCTTCATTCCAAATTTATTCAATTTCGATTTAAATAAAGAAAAAGATGAAAAAGTAAATTCAATTGAGAAATTCCAATGGTACGAATTAATTAAAAAATTAGTCTTCATTCGTACTGGTGATTTAAATAAATTAGAAATTTCAGAATTTGATGCAAATCAATTAATTAGTAAGACTTTATTAAATCCTGAAAATGAACCTTTAACAATTTTAAATCATATTTATTTATTATTACAGTTGCATACTTATAAATCAAATTTTGAAATTTCTTTTGGTAAAATTATAATTTCAGAATTATTATTATCATATTCCAATTTATTCAAAAACATTTTTTTCATTAATTCAAAATTAAATGATATAATTAATGAAAATTTAGTTGAAATTTCCAAAAATCAAAAAATTAATGAGTTAAATTTAAGATATTTCTTCAAAGAATTAAATAATCACAAATTATCCAACTCTGAATGTTTTAAAAGGTTATTGAACTTATCATTAAATTTAGAATTAGATTTAAATTGTTTAAAAGGTATTAATGATAAAGGTTATGAAATGATTTTAAAGGATGATTTAGTCATTAATGACTATAAATCAACTTTGATAAGTTTCAGAGCAAATGAATTGTTTGGGGATGTTTTATTAGAATATATTAATTTGACTTTCAATGATAAATTAATCGAAGATTTATCAAATGAAGAGTTAAAGGAATTGAAATTAGAAATTTGGAATAAATTAAATTATTGCGAACATTTGTCAATTAAAAATTCAGTTATTGATATCAGAGTTGAATTATTTAAATCAATTTGCAATGAAAAATATTTAGATGCAGTTTTAAATTTAATTAATAGTGAAACTGAAGAAGTTGTTGAAGAACAATATAGTGATTTTGAAGATGAAGATGAAGAATATGAAGATGAAGAAGCAGAAGAAGTTGTATCTCAAGCGTCTTCAAGACAAGTTACTCCACAGTTTAAAAAGATTTTATCACAAGATTTATTCAATTCATTAGTTTGTGCAACAGTTTTGAAATCAATTAATTCGAAAAAAGAAGATGAAGTCATTAAATTATTAAAGCATTTAAAATTTAATAAGAGTGAGATTTCAATTTTATCTTTTATTTCAATGTTTAAAATTGTTGAAAAGTTTCCAAAAGAATGGATTCAAGAGAATGAATCTAAAGAAAAATTCAAAAGTATTCTAAATCAAGTTACAATTTATTTGAGACTATGGATCGGAGACTCAAATAACGTCAACTGCAAAGATTTAGAAGATGAAGGAATTGAATTTAAAAGAGAAATTAGTGATAAATTAGTTGAAGTTTCCAAAAAATTCAATGAATATTAGTCATTAAATTCTGTGGGTATTTATTAGATGGATGTTGTTTTTTTTTGTTTTAGTTCTGCTTTTCCTTTATTATTAGAGAAATTTCATATTTATATTCATTTATTTGTTTTTTTGGTTTTGATATATTATACGCGTTTATATGGTTGAAGGAAATAATATTTTATTTCTAGTTATATTTTTAAAGATTTAGGTTTTATGTTTATATTTAACAATTATTAGAGTTTACATAGATTGTAGTTTAAATGTATATTTCGTTACTTTTGGTTATAATTCATCATGATTCAATTGATCAACCTGTTGATCTGTTTCTTTTACTTGAGATTCTTCCACCTCTTGAGATTCTCCTTTGATTTCTTCCACTTCTTGTGGTTCTTCTTTTTGAATTTCTTCTTGAGATTCCCCTTCATTTACTTCTTTTGTATCAACCAAACTTTCTTTACGTAGTTTAAGTTTTTTCATTTCTTCATCATTTGATTCACCTGCCAATTGATCAACTAACTCTTTATCCGACTCAATGGCATCAACAGCATCAACGACTTCATCCATTTTTTCTTTTAAATCATTATTAACAATAAACTCTTGATTTAATTCTTCCACGTTATCCGGCTTATAATTTGAGAAATAGATTGAGTCTTTTTTATAAAAATGATTGTAATCAATTGTTTCAATCTCTACCGTCACTGCTGATTCTTTATTAGTGGGTTCAAATATTGGATTTTTAACAATTGTTAAATGAACCGTTGTCCAATAATTCCCAAATGAATCATAAACGTTTAGTTTTAAATTCAATAATTGATTCATTAGAATGATATGATTAACAATATCATTTGGTGTAGTGTTGCCATGTCTTAATCTAACAATCAAATCAAAAACAGATGCGATTAATCTATCATGCAAATCATCTATATTTGAATGAGTGTTGACTAAAATGAATTCATTAATTGATTCTGATACGAATAAACCAGTCGTAAATTTTTCAATCTTTGAAAATTCCAATAAATTAATTTTTTTGTCATCTATTTGCTCTTCATCAACCAATTTATAACATGATAATTGATTAATTTTATTATATTTTTTAAAAAATTCAATGTCACATAAATTTGGTATGTTGACTTGAGCAACATATCTGCAAGTTGTATATTCTTTAATCGATAAGATCTCAATGTTTTTTGACTCGTCAGAGCAGATATATTTAATTTCAATAGATCTTTTGTCATCAATTAAATCACAATACGAGCCATTGAAAATTGTGTTTGAAATTGATTTGGATTCATAATCTAGCGATAATTCAGAATGTTGCTTATCACCTAATGTATAGTTCAATAAATTGGCATAATTAACAGGTATATGGTATTGAATTAATGATGGGTTATTTGGTTTGTATTGGTAAGTCCAGAATTTATAATGATCAACATAAATTAATTTATTTATTTTAGATAAAGAGTCTTCAACAATTTGGTAATACTTAGTCAGATTAGACTCATTTAAAGTGGCATTGACTTCATTATGGTTAATGATTGGTATTTCACAAATATATCTATTTTCATCATCATGTAATATTTCATAAGTGTTATTTTCTTTAATTATTTCAGAAATTTTTGATTCTGATATTTGTTTATAATGCAATGAATATTTTGGAGACGAAAAAACGTCATCAAAGATACTGAATTTAGCAGAAACCAATTGAATTAACAAAAGTAAAACCAGCATTTTATGATTTATGACTTGTTCATTAAAAAGGTTGAAAAATTAAAAAATTCGCGTACTTTGTTTCAATTTACCTAGAATGAACCGAATTTTGATACTTTTGGTCAGTTTGTTCGCCTGCTTAGTCTCTGCTGGTGCTCCAGTGAAGATTTATGCTCATAAAATCAATGATATAAACAGAATTCCAATTGGAACGGTTTTTTTCAATAAAACAGCCGGAGTATTGAGTGTGGAAGAAGCTAAAGTAGAATTCGAAGACGGTCAATATTGTGTTGGTGCAGATATACTTGGAAGCTCTAAATGCCACTGCTATACATACTTGACATATCCATTACACCACCATTTAACAGTCACAATAAAGCCTAAAACTGGTGAATTAGTTGCCTTATCTTTAGTAAAAGGTTTAGGTAAAGGTATTTCCTCATCAATCAAATCAATTGCCCCAGGTGCCTCCATTCCAATCGAGCAATATACTGCACAGGATGCAATAAAGCCAGAGGAGAAAGAGCTTGTTGATGATCGTTCCTTTATCCAAAAGTACTGGTTTTACATAGTCCCTGCCCTTCTACTCTTCATGTCTCAAAGTTCCTAGAAGGAGAGACTCTAGAAGGAAATTACATAATATATTCTGTCTAAATTACATAAGCAAATCACCAATTTATAATGTAGAAAAAATATCGGAAAGGAATTTGTCCAACTTAACTTGACAGCAAAAGATGGAAAAGTTTGGATTTGGAAAACGTCCAGGAAAGAATTCTGCTCCTTCGAGTATTCCTAACGTTTCTGCTAACTTGAGAGTTGATAATTGTCCTAACAATGCGTTGGCTTTAGGGAATGTTGCAGCTGTTCATCCAAATGATTTGCCAGATAATGTTCATATTGTTATCAATGATTTCTACGTTTTCACTTCAAAACATTCCGATGCAATGGCTCCTGGCACAATTGGTTTGAATGGTACCCAGAGATTATGGGCAGGATTGTCATTAGATGAACCAACTATTGTTAGAACTTATAATATTCAATCAGAAACAGGCAAACAACCTTATATTGGTACAATTAATTTAGAAATCTCATTCAGACAAAAAAATAAAACAGTAACGACTCAATTCGACCAAGACGAATTATCCAAGCATTTAAGTGCTAAGTTTGAATCACAGATCTTCACCCCAACTCAATTATTTTTATTTGATTTTAAAGGAATTATTTTTGAAATAAGAGTTCAGAGTATTCAAGTTGTTGATTTAGCTGATTTAGACAACAACGGTCCTTTATTAACCACTGTTGATGCTAAAGGGTTATTACTAAATCAATCAATCATTAATTTCTTTAAAGGTCGTGATGGTTTAGTGAATTTGAAATCAAGTTCAATTAGACCAAGATCTGACGCTATTATTAGACCAGACTTTAAATTTGAAGATATGGGTGTTGGTGGTTTAGATAAGGAGTTTACACAAATCTTTAGAAGAGCTTTTGCTTCAAGAATTTTCCCTCCCTCAATTATTGAAAAACTAGGTATTAACCATGTCAAAGGTTTATTACTATTTGGTCCTCCAGGTACTGGTAAAACTTTAATTGCAAGAAGGATTGGTACCATGTTGAATGCAAGAGAACCTAAAATCGTTAATGGTCCGGAAATTTTAAGTAAATACGTTGGTTCTTCTGAAGAAAATATTAGAAACTTATTCAAAGATGCTGAAGCTGAATATAAAGCTAAAGGTGAGGAGTCTTCTTTACATATCATCATCTTTGATGAATTGGATTCTGTTTTTAAACAAAGAGGTTCAAGAGGTGACGGTACAGGGGTTGGTGATAACGTTGTCAACCAATTATTAGCTAAAATGGATGGTGTTGATCAATTAAATAATATTTTAGTCATTGGTATGACCAATCGTCGTGATTTGATTGATAATGCCTTGTTAAGACCTGGTAGATTTGAAGTTCAAGTCGAAATTCAATTACCTGATGAAGATGGTCGTTTCCAAATCTTAGAAATTCAAACTAAAAAAATGAGAGAAAACAACATGTTAGCAAACGATGTTAATTTTAAAGAATTAGCAAAATTAACTAAAAATTTTTCTGGTGCAGAAATTGAAGGTTTAGTTAAAAGTGCTACTTCTTTTGCAATTAATCAAAAAGTTAACATTGGTAAAGGTGAAACTAAAATTAATAATAAAGATTTGAATAATATTAAAGTTACAAGACAAGATTTTATTGATGCTTTGAGTGAAGTTACCCCAGCTTTTGGTGTGAATGAAGAAGATTTGAAAACTTGTATTGAAGGTGGTCTATTTAATTATAGTCCAAAAATTAATGATATTTTAAGAATTGGTTCGAGATATGTTAAACAAGTTGCAGAGAGTGATAAAACGAGATTAATCTCCATTTTGATGCATGGTCCATCGGGTTCAGGTAAAACTGCTTTAGCTGCAGCTATTGCTTTAAAATCAAAGTTCCCATTTATCAGACTAATTTCAGCCCAAGAAATGACTGGTATGTCAGAAACTGCTAAAATTGCATACATTGATAATAGTTTTAGAGATGCTTATAAATCACCATTAAATATTTTAGTTATTGATTCAATTGAAAATATAGTTGATTGGGTTCCAATCGGTCCAAGATTTTCAAATAGTATTTTACAAATCTTAAAAATCTATTTAAAGAGAAAACCACCAAAAAACAATAGATTATTGATTCTTTCAACAACTTCAACTTACAACGTTTTGCAACAGATGGATATTTTAAACTGTTTTGATAATGACATTGCAGTTCCTAATTTGTCTACTTTAGAGGAATTTAATAACGTTATGATTGAAAATAATTTCTTAAATGACAGATCAAGAAATGAAGTTTTAACAAAATTACAATCTTTTAAACCTGATGGAAAATTAGATACTGGTATCAAGAAAGTCTTGGTGAATATTGAAACAGCAAAACATGATGATGATCCAATAAACGAAGTCGTAGAATTAATGGCTTCAAGTTAGAAATAAATGATATGAATTTTTTATACTTTTTTTTGTATAGTAACGGATTGTTTTTCCTTTTGAAAAAAACTAAAATATTTACTAGTTAAAAATAATTAGTTACAGGTCAATTGACCTTTCACTATTTGCTCTGCCAGTTTGTTTACACATCTGAAAGTCTGTTCAATAAGAACATAGACGCGTCTACTGACTGAAAGTTCATCAAATAGGTTTTTCTTTTCTATTTAAATTAAGGTATAACTAGATCATAGATTGAGTAAGGGAATGTCTGCCCTGACTTGGGATAAGTTGGCCAAGACAGATGACTTCCTCACTGCCAATTTGGTTGACAATCTGGACTTTTGGATCAAGACTAGGAAAGTCTCTGGATTTGATGATTCAATGTCAATTCATAAACATATTATTTATAAAATCCTAAAAAGATACATCATTAATACTAAAAAGGTCAATGTGAGAAAATGCCTGATCCATATAGCTGCTCAAAAGGAAACGAAAGCATTTTTAGAGAAATATTTATCTTCATCAAAAGAATTCAAAAAATATGCAAGTCGATATGTTAATTTGTTTGCATTAGACTGCGGATTTCAAATAATGGCTACTGATAGATATAAAATAAAAACTAATAACTACGAATCTTGTGTTGTTGCACGAAAACAATTCGAGCCAAATGATGAAATTAAGTATTTAATTGGTTCATTTGCTGATTTAGATGAGAAAGCTGAAGAATCTTTAGACAAAAACGATTTCAGTGTTTTTAATACAGCCTCTCGTAAATCATCAAAATTAATGTTGGGTCCTGCTAGATTCGTTAACCATGATTGCGAAGGCAATGCCAAATTCTCTCCACATAGCTCAACTGGTATTAAAATTATTGCAACTAAAGTTATATTATCTGGTGAGGAAATAACTGTTCGTTATGCCCCAAATTATTTCGGTTCAAATAATAAGGATTGCCTATGTGCTACTTGTGAACGCACAAAACAAGGTTATTTTCACCCAAATAGAGCTGACATTCCTTCTGATGCAGAATATCAAGATATTAGTAGTGATGATGATGTTGAAAGTTCAGATGAAGTTGAAAGACTAGACTATATACCTGAATTAGAAAGTATAAAGAAGAAGAATAGGAGAAATGCTGAACATATAGTTATTGAAATCTCATCAGATGATGATGGTGAAGTCATCTCTGAAGAAGATTCTTTTTCAAGGGAAGAGAGTGCGAATATTACAGATGATTCAGAAGGTGAAGAACATTCTTCAACTGCAACTCTAATACCTAGAAGCAGAAAGAATTATTTACTAGATTCTTTGAGAACAGATGATAAATTTGGGAAAAAATTTGATGAATCTTCCGATAGAGTAATTGGTGGTCGTCATTTGAGAGCAAGAGATAAAGTCAGAAATTATTATGCATCCCATAGAGGTAATGGGATAATTACAACTTTGCCAGAAGATCTTTCTTTTGATTCTTTATCACTTTCAGGTCTGGGTAAAAATGAAAGTTTAATGGAAGAGCGTCAAATCCAAAGGCAATTGAATAAACTATATATGTGTGAATTATATAAAGAATCTGCAGACTTAGATAACGTTTATGACTGTTTGAATTGTGGTGTTTATTTCAAATTTGAGAAACCGTGTAAGTTTAAAGAATATTGCCCATCTTGTGTCAGACATCAAAAACTGTACAGGCTGGCTTGGCCTGATACAAAGATTCATAGCTATTCAAGCTCTTTAAATTTAGATCCTTACACAATTAGACCTTCAATTGGAGATTTAAAGAAAAGTCATAGATTTAGAGCCAGACAAGCCCCTCTTTTATCTAAGGCTTCAGTATCAAAGAAATCAACACCTGATTCTTCACCACCAGAACTACATGGTTCAATTAAAGTACAAAAAATGCTTCTTTCAAGAAATAGGACTTCATTTCCTGCCATCAAACATCCATATGATACTTTGAATCAACTTAAACAGAATGTAAAATCACCAAGGGCGATTAACAGGGGCGAAGAAGATATTAAATTTAAATACGATTTAAAACAGAATCAAACATTGAAAAAAACTGGTCTTGCTGGCAAATTTACAAATTATGGTGATGAAGGAAATGATAATGAAATAGAACAGACAAAAGATAACAGCAATAATAAATATGCTAATACTTCAACAACGAAAAGAGAATTTATTACTCAGAAGATAGATCTAATTAGCCTAAGAACCAAGAAAGGAATAAAGAGAGACATCAAAGGTGATACAAAAATTGTTAGAAAGGATGGTACTGCTTTATTTGAAGCAATATCAAAAACTAAAACAGAAACGAAATGTATTTGGAAAGACGCAACTAAGAAGTTGATGGCTACCACCAAGAAGGAAATTCAGGACAATGAACTAGAAGATAACAGTGATGATGAAGTTGATCTACTAAGAGTTGAAATATATAGGGAGGTTCCTGATTCGGATTCAGAGTCAGGAATTGAAATGCGTAAAGCAGATATATTTGATTTAGATAAAAATTCAGATTACGACATGCAAGCTTCAACTGAAGAAACAAACGATTTAAATTCAGAGCTAAACGACTTTGTTCATATTGTTAAGGCTGAAAAGAAGAAGAAGAAAAGGAGAAAGAATATCAACCCGATGAAGTTCATTCAGCGAGCATAAGCTACAAGAAAGTGAAATTAGAACTCACACTCTCTACCCTTGCTGAACTTGAAGGATAATGGGTCAAACGTGAAGCAGAGATAAACCAAGCCCTGGTAAATTAGCTGTTGCATTAGAGTCAATTTTCAGCAAACTTAGCTTTGTTCTTCTTAAGAATGATGAATCAAATGAAACATGTGGATGAAATAATTCTTGCTTATAAAGATCAATTAGAAGAGTAGAATAAAAGACTGAACATATCATTTACAGCCTCAAAATTAGAAAAAAACAAACACAGCATGGAAGTTTTTAGAACTTCACACAAAAAATAAACTGCATTAATGATGATAAATTTGTATTATATAGATATTGATGATAATGACCTTACATTGAAAAAGTTGTATTTACATTTATTTTCTTATCTATGAGCATTGGATGAGTATGTTCGTGGTGGCAATGTTGGTATATCTGTTTGTTTTGACGTAGTTCGTGAAGGAGGGGGTGGCTCTTTATGCGAATCAGTTTTTGAAGCAACTGGTTTTTCATTGTTTGAACCAAACATCCAAGAATGACTTGGTTTTGAGTTCTTCACCAGATAATTCTCTAAAAGAACATAATTTCTTGAGTTTGCCTTATATGCAATATCACATAAATCACCAACTATTGGAATCAAACCAATACAAAAATCAAACGTAACATTAGCCATCATTTGAGCTTCAATATATTTTGGTAAGCCACCATCGATTTGTCTTGCTTTTTTTACTATAGACAAAGCTAAAAACAGGCATATAACATCACCAATCCAAGGTATTAAACCAATAATACCAGCCCAACCTAATTGACAGCCACAACAGCATTGAAATACTAAATCTAATTGATAAGCTTTACTTCTTACCTTTTTAAGAACTTTTTGATCATTTTCTGACAATCCTTCTGGTATTTTCTTCTTTCTTTTAGCTCCTGCTCTTTGAAATCTACCTAGTTCTTCAGTTGGTATCTGTAAAAAATTGTTAGTAAATAAATCATTTTGTTGCTTAGATGCTCACTTCTTGGAAGTATGGGTCTTCTCCGTGTCCTCCAACATTAATTTTCCCAACTGACTTGATATATTAGTAATTAGAAGTAATAGTGTACGTTTAATAACTCACTTTACCAATGATCCACTTATAAAATATGCTTGACATCTGTTTATGTATGAAGAGACCCTTGAAAGCAGAGCAATTTTAGTCTGAGTACTTGGAGTGCTGAAAACTACGTTTAAATTTGTGTCTGCGTAAATCACGGAATTAAGATCGAACTTTTTTCCAAATTTTTTTTTGTCAAAAATTTTCAGAGTGAAAAGAATTAATTTGATTCAGAAAAAACACAATGGCTCCTCCTATTGTGCGTCCTGATAACATCCATCAGGTGAGTAATTGACGTATTTATGATGTGGGATGTTTTACTAACAAAGAACAGAGAGCTGAAGAGCTTATTGCTGTTGGTAAACAAGAATCAGCTTTATTAACTTTATATGAATTCTTGACTTCAAGAAGAACTCGTTCAGTTGCTCCAGCATCTTTAGAACCTATTGCTTTATTATTTGTTCAATTAAGTGTTGATTTAAGAAAAGGTTTCACTTTAAAAGATGGTTTACATCAATTTAAAAAGAATGTTCAAGTTTCAGACAATGGTTTACCAATTTTTGAAAATGTTGTTCGTAATTTAATTGACGTTGCAACCAAAAGATTAGAAACTGCTCAATCAGAAGCTGACTCTAACACTTATGATGACGATTTAGAAGAATCAGAGTCTCCAGAAGAATTATTGTTAAGTGCAGTTTCAAGCGAACAATCAAAAGATCGTTCTGATAGAGAATTAGTTACTCCATGGTTACGTTTCTTATGGGAATCTTATAGATTAGTCTTAGATTTATTAAGAAACAACTCTCAATTAGAAGTTACTTACTCAAATGTTGTTCAAAAAGCTTACCAATTCTGTTTAAAATACAATAGAAAAGCTGAATTTAGAAAATTATCTGATTTATTAAGAAGTCATATTTCATCTGCAACTCAACAAAAATATGGCCAAAGACAATATAACTCTGTTGATTTACAAGATCCAGAAACTTTACAACGTCATTTAGAATTAAGATTCAATCAATTAAACGTTTCCGTTAAATTAGAATTATGGCAAGAAGCTTATAGATCAGTTGAAGATTTGCATTCATTAATCTCATCATCTAAACGTCCACCAAAACCAGGTATGATGGTCAGTTATTATGAAAATTTGACTAAAATCTTTTTAGTTTCTGATAATGAATTATTCCACGCTGCATCATGGCAAAAGTTTTTCAATTTATATTCTCAATCACCAAATGCGACTGAAGAACAATTAGTTCGTTATTCATCCATCTTCTTTTTATCAACTTTAGCTATTCCACAAGAAAGTTTCAATTTAGATTTAAGTGAAGATTTTGTTAAGCACTCAAAACAACGTTTAGCAAGTTTATTAAACTTACCAAAAGCTCCAACAAGAGAAAGTTTAATCCAATTTGGTACTACTAAAAATGTTTATAATTATGTTCATCCATCAGTTAAGAAGTTGTACCAATTATTGGAAGTTAATTTCCATCCATTAACCATCCGTGATGAATTGAATTTAATCATTCCAGAAATTGAATCAAATGGTGCTTTAGCTCAATATGTTAAACCATTGACTAAAGTTATTTTAACTAAATTATTTGAACAAATTTCTCAAGTTTATGAATCAATTAAATTAGATTATTTAATTCAATTAGCCACATTCAATGGTAAATTCGAGTTATCATCATTAGAAATTGAATCATTTTTATTAAATGCTGGTAGAGATGGTCAATTATCATTCTTTATTGATCATGATGCAGGTGTTGTTAATTTTGTTTCTGATCCATTTGGTGAAATTATTCCAAATTCAAATTCTTCATTACAATCATCACCAGCTGATTTGGTTCGTTCCCAATTGTCTAATTTAGCTAAAACTTTATATGCTTCAACCCAATACACTGATTCAACTTACGCTCAAAGACAACAATCTTTAAGAGAAAGATTAATTGCTTCAGCTACTGAAGCATTAGCCAAAGAACGTGAAGAAGCTGAAAAGACTCGTGAATTGTTAGAACAACGTAAAGCTCAATTAGAAAAAGAAGAAAGAGAACGTGAAGCTCAAGCAATCAGAGATAGACAAAGAAAACTTGAAGAAGAAAAAGCAGCCGAAGCAAACCGTGCAGCCGAAGAAGCTAAGCGTCGTTTAGAAGAAAAAATGAAGCGTGATAAAGAAGCAATCGAATTTGCTGAAAAGAAGAAATTGGTTGATGAAATTAATGCCAATGGTGTTATTAAATTAGATGTTAACAAATTACGTGATTTGACAACTGAAGAAATTAAAGCTCTCCAAGTTACTCAACTACAAAAGGATCAAGTTGATTTAGAAACTAGAACCAAAGCATTATTCAAAAAATTAGATCACACTGAGAGAGCTTATAGAAAATATGAACTTCCATTATTAGAAAAGGATTCTTCATTACAAAGAGATAGAGACTTAGCAGTCTATGAAGAATTTAAAAGCAAGAAAATTGTTGCAGCTAAGAAATCTCATGAAGAAGCTTTAGAATTGAAGCAAAGATTAGAAAAATTTGTTCCAGAATTCATCAAATTTAAAGAACAAGTTGGTAGTGAAGTTGCTTCAAAACGTGAAAAGTTAATTAAAGAACAACAAGCTAAATTAGATGCTGCTAAACAAGAACGTTTGGAACAAGTCAGACAAGAACGTTATGCTAAAGCACTTGCTGATTATAAATTAGCTCTTGAAAAAGAAGCAATTGAACAAGAAAGAGCCAAACAAGAAGAAGAAAGAAGAATCAAAGAAGAGAAGAGAAGAGAATCACTTCAAAAACTTCGTGAAGAGCGTGAGGCCACTAATAAAGGATTGGATGCTCAAGCTGCAAGACAAAGAGAAATTGATGCTCTTATTGAAGCAAAGATGAACAACAAAGGTTCATCATCAGTTCCAACTCCAGCTGCATCACCAGCTGCAACTGAAGAAGCTCCAAAGAAATTATCATTTGCAGAAAGAATGAAATTGAAAAGAGCCCAAAAATAAGTGTACATTCAAAAAAATGATTGTTTAATTTAGTTGTAAAAAATCTCGAGGATTCGGTTACACCATTAAAATTTCTTATCTTATCAGTGACGAAGACATGCTAAAGTAATCTACGCATCTCGAGATACAATTTTCGATCTTGAAATCTACAAGTTGTAAATTGATTAAATTAATTATTATTACGTTGATCTTTTTTCATTATTCGTTATTTAAGATTTTTTTTCCTATTTGCTTTTGTTAAAGCTCTTCTTTCTTTTCTCAATCTTCCTTGCATCATACTATAGGTTGCTCTTTTAATGACTGTTTCTAACAAACTTTTAGTTAATTCTGGATATGTTGGATTAACTCTTTTGTAAACTTCATCTAATAAATATTTTCTATGATTCTCATTTGTATCACGAATCCACGTTTTATAACCCAATGGAAATCCTAAGTCTTTTTCGAATATATTAAGAATGAATTTTTCGATTCTCATTGTTTCATCAGAAGATGATGTTTTCAGTATTTCACCTAATCTTTGTAAAGATAATCTTGAGTCTAAAGAAGATTTCCTTATTGTCTGTTGTTGAGAATTATCAGAATCTAATGGTGAAGTTATTTCGGGAGTGGATTCAGCTTTGAAAGAGGTTAATTTGAATTGATTGTCATCATCGAATGGCTGTATGTTTAAAGTATCAGTAAACAAATCTTGATTATTTTGATTGAATTCTTGATTTTTAAAAGTGGTGTATTCATTAATTGATGTTGTGGAAGAAGCTGATGTTGATGATGAACTTGAAGTTAAAGAAGGTAGGTTTGAATCTTTATGTAAAGTATTCTCGTTTAATAATTGATCCTCTAATGGGTCAAGACTAAACATTAGATTATTTGTAGTAGTTTTCAATATTGGATCATTAATATTCGTTATATCATTAACAAAGAATTCATCATCATCAATATTTGAAGTTGATTCTGGTACTCTAACTTTTGGCTGAAGTTTTTTAAAATAATTAGTAAAAACATCATCATTATTCAAATTGTCATCATCAATTGTGTCAAATAAATCTGACTCTATATTAATTTTTAAGAATTCATCAATGTTTGAAAAAGATTCAAATGTATTTGAGTCAATTTCGTTCATAATTTTTGCTAAGAATGGCACTCAAATTAAAAGAGATTATTCCATGTTTAAATACTATTAGACACACTATCTCACATTATGGTGAATGTGGATTTATGTAATGAATGCGTCAAATTACATCTTGTAAAAAAAATTTTATTGCAGATTTTTACATGTTCGTTTTTAAGGAAGTTTTTAGAAATGACCCATAATTTTCTTTTGCTTAAGATACTTTATTAATATTATACTTTGTTAGATCCTGTGTTTTTATATCTTGTCTCCAAGTACAAATATTACATTTTAATTGCTTGCCCCAGTAAACTGGTATCATTGGCACAAACCATATACAAATAAATTCTTTTCTTTTAATTGGGACGACACTTGGATTATGACAATTTGGACATATTAAATTAGCTGGGTAACCTTCGATTGGCTTATCAAAGTCCTGCATACCAAATATAATTGGTATAAAGAAAGACATGGCTCTAGACTAGAAACCTTAATCAAACCACAGATTGTTGTAAATTTATAACGTTTGTCTAATAAAAATAGCAAGCGTTCTAAAATTAATACTTGGGAGAGACAATTTTATTCTTTATAGTTTCATAACCAATCCTTCCCATTTGGTCCAATTAAGGTGAACTAAGCATCAAACTCGACCCATATTTGATAAGTCGGATTTACAAAGTATAGAACCTACACAAATGCTTGTAATACCCTTATGTTTTAGAGGGGTTATGATATGAATATTTTTGTAACTGCAGAAATCCTTATTTGGGTATCATTTTTCCTTAAAAGCATATTTCCTTATTGTACAATTCTAGAAGTTTTTTTTTTACTCCAGATTGTATAATTATTACCTTATCTGTTTTTTTACGGTAATTTAGATTAATTATATCGCATTTCTGATACGTTGCCCATTTTTCTATCCTAAATTTGCTAAAATGTACACTGGTCAATTGTTCGTAAACTAATTGAGGTCCATGCACATGTGAATAAGTGTCAAATGTACCGAGTACTTTTTAGTCATACATATTACAGGAAATTTTATTGTCTAAAATGAGTGTACCAGCCATACGGTGAAGTCCGTAACCATTTTTAACGAATGGAAAAAATAACTAAAATTATACCTGGTTACATATTGGAATACCCCAATGTCAGATATGTATTATTAATTGATAAGAGATTCGATATTTACTTTTCATGTGCAAAAGATTACTATCTTTGACTTTTAAAATGTAAAATTTTTATTACTTTAGAATTGTGCAATTTACAGTGCGTATAATCGAGATTCGATACCCCATGCTCTTTGGATGAACAATTGTTTATTTACTTTATTTTAAATTTATTCAATTCTATTTTATCAACACCCAGTTTGATATCTACATTAATGAGGGTGTAGATAAATTTACACGTGCTAATATCATATGTCATTGGACTGTTAACTATCTTTGCTCCAGACTTTTCTTTCATTCAGTGGCTCGGTTTTATATGATAATTTTAAAATGTAGACCTGATTATGATACATCATTTTACAATATTTTAATTCAATTATCGTCACTGTAAAAGACTTTTGATTGACTTCAGCCGAATTTAATTCTAATGCTTCAATATTCAATAGAATTCTATCTTAGGAAAGAAGTCTTACGAGCATTTAATTTAACACGTTTTAAATGTATGGGGGTTAATGTATAGCTAAATGGCAATTGAAAAACTTTACGAAATTTTAATCTCCATATACATCACTGACAGCCCGGTACTGTAAGTATGTGCCATGTGGTTCTAGTTAAAAAATATTCTTTGGATGAAACAGTACATTACAATTGCATTTCAAAGTAAAATGGATAATAAACTGTTAAATAACTAATATATTACTGCATGAATCAGACTTACTTATGGTATGTGATGGTATGTTATGGTATGTTATGGTCATCCATTTGTTAGAAACTTTTACAGAAAATAACCCTTAAAGATTCGCAGCATTGAATCTGTGAGATTTCACGTACATTTGTTTACATTGTGCTTGGTTTCAGCCTCAAGTCCTTCAAAAGTGAAAGATGGAATATATGAACAACTATAATGGTATAGCTCACAAACGCTATGTACTTTATTTATTACATCACTTATGGTAACGAAATAATGGGTACCAGTTTCTGGTATTTTTGCTTTCAATTTCTTTGTTTTGTTGAACCCACGTGTGTTAGCCTCATTGAAGAATTATATGTCAAATGCACGTCCTTTTATTAGACTCGTGACATCAAACCTAAAAAAAAAAAACATTGTACATGCTCCACTTAATGAAAATTGCTTCATTAAGAATTAACTCAATCTCACAATTTATAGAAGTCAATGTATATGTTAACTAAAATGATATATCTATAATTCTAGAAAGGTTTAGTTACGTCACTCTTCACAGTAAGTAATTTACATTTCATGAATTTCATATTTGAATTTTAGGATTAGTCAAGTCTGGGATCAAAATGAGGTTCATTAAAGTCTATTATGAATGGAATCTTCATTAAAGTTCATTTTGATTTACTGAGCTATGCATATCTTGAATGTGACAAGAAGCAAATCAATTTCATTTTAGACAAGGTGCTCTTATAGCTGACGTTTTCACGGTTATATACTATCTATGTGCGTATGCATATCAGTAATGAGATTCAGAGTCAATATTAAAAGGATCTTGATTATGTACCTAATATTGCACACAGATAGAGTCAATCCTAATCACATTTGTGACATGATAATACGATGGACTGAACGGAAAATAAATTGGCCATTATTCGATTATAATAATCCTATCCGAAAATGAGTTATGGAGACCTGCAATATTGATTCAATGCCTGATACTTCTGGTCCGGCGTAGCTTATGATATACATTAGGAGTATTAGGATGATAAGTAAACCCTCGCCGAAACTTTATAGATAAAGTTTTTTCATTGAATTTGCATATCTAAAACATATGCACGGTAATGTCATCGATCTAGTGTTTGTGTGACCTTGACTGGAAATATAGAGAAAAATTTTTATGTTAAACTTTGACAAAGCTTCACACACATAACACATATGTAAACATTTTTTTTGAATCTATAAAATCTGCAAGATTTTTACAGTTTTATGTGCAATAATGCAGGTAAAATTACTTTCATCAATTGTCAAAATTTATGTTCACTAAAAAGACTTTGCAGTGCGGATGCTAGGAATAAAAGTACGTACCAAACTGCTACGATGTTGGTGATTCAACAGGTATACAGAAAATTTTGCTTTACCAAACTCAATTTTTTTTTCTAGTCTAGTTTTGTCAAATTAAAAAGATTTATCAATTTACGAGCCATCCGCTGATGTAATGGTGTAGAATACTGGTACAGTTTCGATCATAATCAAATTTGTTAGAGTATTTCCAATTGAGAAGACAAAATTCTAGACCGGATAAATAGCTACGTATACATGAATACATTCTTTGAATGGGAGTTAGTTTGAACTTACATCAACCGAAATTTCATCTTTTCTTTTTCTTCGCTACCCATTGTACATAGGGTACATTTTTTAAATATAGAAAAATTTCCGTACTGATTTGGAATTGAATTTAACATGTAATAGCCTTACATGTAAAATCTTTGCATGTTGAAAAAAAAGTTTAGAAGTTTCTAACTTCTTGTACCTGAAAAGATAATTACGATGGAATAATCAATATCGCAAGATTCTAGCCCCTTTTTGCATTTCTAGATCTGTTCAAAACTTTCATGAATTTCAAATTCTATGGACCATCCTAAAAAATATTGTAGCATGTACAAGGGTTTTAGACGGGTTTAACTCCATCCGTACTTAAAGTTCGAAGATCCATCATTTTACGCCTTTATTACCTTGTCAATGTCTGCAATTGTACCTCACATGAGCAATTAACCCAATTCATGCATATCTGCTAGTTCAACTAGAAGCTCATAAATACATCTTCAAAAGGCATCGAAAAGCTATACCTGTAAGATATTTCATACATTACAAGGGCTGAAAGATAAGCAGTTAGCACATTCCATTTTCCTGATTCTAAGAGATGAAATATTGTACAATTATTACGGGAGTTAAACCTCCATTTTCAATTATCTTCATAAGTTGAACACTTATCTTAGTTGATTACATAAAAAATATTGACACATATAAAAATGCTTGACGCATTTGAAGGTCGAGGTCCAGTGGTATGTAATGGCCAATGGGCTCATCTCATTTATATAATATCTTTATTAATGTGTTACGATCAAACAGTAAATTCTCGAAATCTTGGTCAGGTTTCTCATATTTATTTCTGTTGGACTCAATATAAAATATATTAGGATTGGGAAAATCCACATTCTTTTTTACAATTTATCATTATGAAAGTTAGATTTGCAGATGAAGTGAGTTCCAATCAAGTGATTTACAATTCAAACGATGAAGCTGGAACACTTTCAACGATTAATACTAGTCAAAAAAGTCTAAAATCCATTTCAACGATAGAACCAATATTTTCCAAATCATATGAATTGAACTATGACTTCGAGTTAAAAAATCATAAATTAACACGAATTCCATTTGATTTCAAATACTGTTCAGATGAACAACTAATCGAATTGAATTCAATTGATTTAAAATCATTAAATAAAAAACAACGTAAAGAATTAAGAGTAAAAAATCCTAAATTTCAAATGAGTTGGTATTTAGATAATAATACAGTTAAACCTAGAGATTTTGGGTATGAATGGTATAAAGGATATAAAGCTTATGTTAAAAGTGAATGGAATAGATTGGGTCATATGGCTGGTGATAAACAAACTTAAATAATAAATATTAGTACAACTTTCAAATTGTAAGATATAAATAGAAACACAATACAACCAGCCACGTCTTAACACGTTTTGTACGAATTGTGTCAAATTGATTGCATGATTCAATGACTTTTAATTTAATTACTTTTCCTAAACAGGAAAAATCAAAACAAAAATAAATTAATTGCAGATTTAATCTGGGTACAAAATTTCGCAAAATTGCGCAATTGTTTAAGTTCTATGAGCTGGAGAAGGTCCAAACCATTGCCAATATTGTAGAATTAATACTCTCTCTATCAATCAATTTCTTTTAAAAACTGACCCTTTTATTTGTTTATTAGTTGCCTCAGCACCTTTATTGTTTGTTTATTTTGCTACTGCCGATTTTTCCCAATAAAAAACAACAAAATATGGGGAATTTTACAATAATCAATAAAATTTTAAAATAAATAATTAATTCCAAGCACCAAATCACTCTTAAGACCAATAATTAATCTTAATTCTGTTTAAATTATAGTTAAATTTAGCTTTTTACGCATTTTAACAGGTACGCAAATCGTCCGAATTAGGAAAAACGTCAATAAAAAACGTCCGAATTGGGAAATACCGACCGTTTCTGAAACTTTTTTGAACCAAATTTTTTTTTTTTCAAATGTCCATAAAATTTCAAAGTTTTCCAGTTTTTTTCCCTTTAAAAATTTAAAGAGTTTCTTTGCAAAGTTTAAAATTTATACTTTTTTTAGTTACTTGTCAATTACAAAATGCAATTCAAATCTGCTTTAATTGCTTCTTCATTAGCTGCTTTAGCTTCTGCTGCTTGTATGTATTTTTCTTGTTTTTATTAACCACCAATCTTTTTTTAGAAAATTGGTCTTGTTTGATTCTTGGGTTTTAAGATTTGATTTATTCGTCTTTGATTGAATAAATTTCTGTTGCTCAATGATTGATGTATTTGCTTGTTAATCCCATTCTCATTGGCTTCTCAATTATGACCGTTGATAAAGTTTCATTATTTAGGGGTAATTCTAGAAACAGGAGAATTAGAAGTTTATTCATCTATATTTTCAAAGCTTCGTCATTAAGAGGATAATCTATTAGTTGCAATTATAATATCTACGCGTTGGCAATCAATTCTTAACCGTGTTTGTTTATCTTTGATTTGAAAGGCACGTTGAATATTATTCCCATTAATTTACATCAAAAGTTGGAATTTCGAAAATCTATCGAAGAAGATTATTTACACGGACCCAAACTACAAGATTGCCCAACGGATCACTCATTCTGACACTTAATTTGAACTTGTTTTATGAATAAAATTTCTCATTTTATTGTTCTATTTTTATCCGCAGTTTGAGATCCGGTTAGGGAAAATTTTTCTTTTTCAAGACATCAACAGATTGGTGGATCAACTCTCCAGATCAGATTTACTAACTATGAACAGCTTCATCAGGTACTGTTACTGCTACTACTTCAATCTCAATTGCTTCAGGTTGTAGTTTTCAAACAGCCACAGCTACTGCTCAAACTGATTTAGATGATTATGCATCTTGTCAAGCTTTAAAAGGTACCTTAGAAATCTCTGGTGATTTAGGTTCAGCTGCTTTAAACAATGTTCAAGTCGTTTACGGTTCTATCATTATCAACAATGCTACTTCATTAGCTTCATTCTCTGCTGGTTCTTTAACCAGTGTTACTGGTGAACTTTCATTAACTGAATTAACCATCTTAAGTACATTAGACTTACCAGTCTTAACCACTGTTGGTACAATTAACTTCGTTACCTTACCAGCTTTAACCTCTATCAACTTAAACGAAGGTGTTTCTTCAATTGACACTTTATACATTTCTGATACTTCTTTAGAATCTTTAGAAGGTTTCCAAGTTTCATCTTTAGATACTTTCAACGTTAACAACAACAAAAACTTAGCTTCAATTGATGCTAAATTACAAAATGTTAAAACTGCTTTAGAAGTTTCTTTCAACTCTGATTCCGTTGAAGTTGTCTTTGATGAATTAGAATGGGCTAACAACATCACTTTCAGAGATATTGCTTCAGTCTCCTTAGCTAAATTAGAAAAAGTTAATGCTTCATTAGGTTTCATCAACAACAGTTTAAGTGAAATTGAAATTCCAACTTTAACTACCGTTGGTGGTTCATTATCAATCACTTCAAATGATGAATTAGAAAGCCTTGATTTCTCAAACTTAACTTCAATTGGTGGTGGTTTTGTTATCTCAAACAACAGTGCATTAGACACTATTTCAGGTTTTGATTCATTAGAAACTGTCGGTGGTGCTATCATCTTTGAAGGTTCATTCTCCAATGCTTCCTTACCATCATTAAAAAGAGTTTCAGGTGGTGTCAGCATCGAATCCGATGGTGATTTAGATTGTGATTCTTTCAATGCTTTAGACAGCAAAGGATACATTCAAGGTGACAACTACGTTTGTAAAGGTGCTTCAACCTCAGTTTCTGTTGAATTAAGTGCTACCTCAACTTCAACCGGTACTGAATCATCTGCCACCGCCACTGCTTCATCTTCTGCTTCATCATCATCCAACGGTGCTCCAGCTAACTTTGCTCAATCAGGTTCAGTTATTGCTGCTGTCGGTGCCATTGTTTTTGCTTTATTCTAAATTTAATAAACGTAAAAAATTGTATTATGATGTGTTGTTTTTTATGTGCTAAAATATTAATATCAGTATATTAATATAAAATAATTATATTCATGTTAGTGTTTTTTTATGTTTTACTTTTTATTCCAATATTTACTTATTAAATTAAATAAATATTCTTTTTGATTTATGGAGTCAATATTTTTTTATTAATCTGCTAACTTGAATCAAATGTATAGTTTTATAATATCATTAATTTATATCAATTTACAAATGTACTTATGAACTGTCTATTCTATACACGTAATTTATAAACCTTTACCATAATTACCTTCTGCAAAGAAATCAAAAATGATTTTGACAATGGCTTCTAAAGCAACTAACCATTCATTCAATTGTTGTAAGACTTTTTCTTGATCTGCACCTAATTTTTCAAAGAAGTCTTTTCTGTATGGACATGCTTGCATTGCTAATTTGAAAACTGGTTTGACTAAGAAACTGTGGTATTTGGATAATGTTTTACCATAAGCATCGTTGAAAGTTTTGTTCAATTCTCTAGATGGGTTATCAACAGTTTCTCTCATAGCTTGTGCAGTGAATTGTAAACCTCTTGATAACCATAGTAAACCTTGAGTAGCTTTGGTTTCTTTTTGAGCTTTTTCATTAATGACTAGATCTTGTAAAGTAGCTGATTTATCTGGTGTTGCTAATAAACGAGTTCTTAATTTGGTGACATTACCTTTTAGATCATTTTGAACGACCGTGAAGGCAGATGAACCTAATAAATCTGAACATTGTTAGTAAAAAGAACACGATCGATCCAATTAATATAAACACGTACCAAACAATTTGATTAAAGATTCAGAAGCTTCAAGAAATTCAGAAGTGGAAATTTTACCATCTGTGACTGGGACGTCAATGAAAGATCTTTTTTGTTCGTCGAAGAAAGTTGACATTTTTTGATTATTTTATGAAAGGACTAGATTAATTGTCGAATCTTTTTTGTATTTACTTTTCGTGGACCGGAAATGAAATTTTCATTTGGCTGTGCGTAGGTCAACTTCTTTGGAGCCCTGACAGGTAATCCTGCCAATTGTACTTTGATTTAGAGAATCCAATTGCTTATCTTTGATCTGAGTTCAGTTTATATTTTTATCTTGATTTTACTGGATTTGATATCTCAAATTTTTTAAGCTGGGACATTCATGATAACGGTGGGACATAAATATTATTGATTATAGCGATTTTGATTCTTATCTTTTTGCATATCCCATGTGTTCTTGCTTTTGAATTGAGGTTCAATATTATGTGAGATCGAAGCAGTGGCTCTGAGTATGACGATATTGAATGATTGTACTTATACCGATGCACCTGTAAAACACAGTTATGTTACTTTCTGCAAATTTTCAGACAAGTTTAAGCATACAAAAGTTTCTACAAGTAGACGGGACAATATGCTGAACTCATCACTAAACATTTTACTATAGCTATTAATAACCGCAAATGACCCAGTCCTGATATTCAGAAGAG
Organism: Millerago galiae; assembly: GCA_030568845.1. NCBI lineage: Eukaryota > Fungi > Ascomycota > Saccharomycetes > Phaffomycetales > Phaffomycetaceae > Millerago > Millerago galiae. The sequence continues at coordinate 61,820 of JAJMIZ010000014.1, read as the reverse complement.
ACTGTAAAAAATATTCTGCACGTGATTTTCTTATTTTTGAAGCAGTTAGCAGCAGTTGAAAGCAGTTAAAAGCAACTTGTTCTCTTTTTATACTGCTAAATCGCTCTGTGAGTATTTAGACGACTCATAGTGACAAGTTAATTATCATCAGTCTATTTATCTAGTTGATTGTATCTTTAACAAATATTTGAAATATACTGCAGAGTTGAAATATAGTCAGTTAAAAAGTATTAGTAGAACATTGATTATTATCTTTCCTTTGTTAATAATCATGTCAGTGAATTTTTAAAGATCCAAAAATTACGTTTAAAGTAAAACTACAAATTAATTCATTGATTTCAGATTTATTTACTAAACTGATCCGAAACCACCACCACCTGGGGTCTTGATAACGACTCTGTCACCAACTTCGACTTCACAGGTATTTCGACCACCAATATTAATTACATGTCCATCATTCTTGACCCATAGATTAACACCTCTAGCACCATTCTCACCGCCATACAGACCTTGTGGTTGGTTAACTCTTCTTTCACTAAGAATACTGACTTTAACTTCTTTTCTGAACTCAATGTCTCTGATAACACCATTACCACCTTTGTATTTAGCTTGGCCACCGCTGTTTTCTCTAATAGAATACTCTCTTAAAATAACTGGATATCTTTTTTCAAAAACTTCTACGTCTGTCATACGTGTGTTGGTCATATTAGTATGAACACCATCAGTACCGTTCCATCCCTCACCTGCACCTGAACCACCACCAATGGTTTCGTAATAACCAAAACCTTGTTTATAATTACCGTCCGCGTCATTACCACCACAACCAAATGTTAAGTTATTACAATCACCTTGTGAATCAGCTTGAACTTTAAATGCTTTTAAGATGACATCAGTAACCCTTTGTGAGGTCATAACATTACCACCAACAACTGCTGCGTTCTTCAATGGTGACAAAATAGAACCTTTTGGAATGATAACCTTAACTGGTTTCAAACAACCTTGGTTTAAGGGGATGTTTTCATTAACTAGGCATCTTAAACAATATAATAATGCGGAGTTGGTAATTGCCTCTGGAGCATTCAAATTACCATACATTTGTTCACTTGTACCAGTAAAATCAAAAGTACTTAATTCATCACTGATTGTAACTTTTAATTTAATTCTTGAACCTTCATCCATGAAATCTTCACATTCAAATACTGATTTCTTGAAAGTATCACGTAATTCTAACAATCTTTTATGAACTGTAATAGCTGCATTGTTTTGAATTGCCTTCATGTACGTGATGATAACGTCCAATGAAAATTCATTAACTAAATTATTGATCAATGAAATACCTTTTTGGTTGGCACTAATTTGTGATTTCAAATCACTCAAATTATCACTTAATCTTCTTGTTCCTGATGAACCTGGATATCTTGCTGGTTCATGAAGTAAAAGTTCTGTGATTCTTTCTTCATTGAATTTGCCTTGAGTGACTAATAACTCAGAATAAATTGCAGCACCTTCTTCCCACAAGTTTTTAGAGTTTGGTGGCATTGAACCAGGTAAAATACCTCCAATATCTGCATGATGTGCTCTGGATGCAACATAGAAGATAATTTCATCATCTTTGAATGCAGGGGTGATAACGGTAATATCAGGTAGGTGAGTACCACCAGTTTCTGGATGGTTTGAAACAAGAACATCACCAGGTTTTAGCTTACCTTTCCAAAGCTCAGCTTGTTTGGCAATACAAGTTGACATTGAACCCAAATGGACAGGAACGTGAGGAGCATTTGCAACTAGTGACCCATCTGGATCAAACAAAGCACATGAAAAATCTAATCTTTCTTTAACATTTGTTGAAACAGAAGTTTTACGTAGTTGATTACCCATTTGTTCAGCAATATCCATAAATCTATGACTGAAAATTGATAATAAGATTGGATCAATTGTTGAAACATTATGTTCTAATTTTGATAAATCATCATTAATCTTAATGAAAACATGCGATGTTAAAATTGTTGCATTAGCATGAGGTGGAATTAAATTAGTTTGTGTGTCATCTGCAATAATTGCAGGACCTTCAATAAAGTCACCAACATTTAATTCTTCAAGTCTAAAAATCGGGGTTTTAACTCTGCCTTGGTTTTCAAAATAGACATCTTTATAAAATTTCACGAGTTTTGAGTTATTTTTTTCAATGTTTGAAATTTTAATAGAATTTAACTCATCATCAATACTCAGTTGCTCTTTCAAAAATGTTAACTCTGATGAATTACCAATTGCTCTAATTCTAATATCATCAACTAAGATACCTAAATTTTCAAAAATAAAACCAAATTCTCTTTTATGTAAATCTAAGAAATCTTTTTCAAATGACCAACCTGATGATCTTTGTTTGATCATTAACGGTGATTCCATACCTTTGTATCTTAAGTTCAAGAACTTTTCAAAATGAATATCAGAATCTTTAAAGCCATGATTGATTAATTTTTCTTTGGCATTATTTTTTAGGATGTTAAAACGTTCTTCAATTTTAGACGCATTTTCATTATTTAAAATAAATGAACTTGGTTCTTGAACTTCTTCAACGACATCGGCTAATAAAATACCATAAGCAGAGAGAACAGAAGAATATCTGTGAGACAAAACTTCAGTAATACCTAAAGACTGTGCAACAGCAACAGCATGTTGACCACCTGCACCACCAAAAGTGACTAAACGATGTTGAGAAACAACATGACCTTTTGCTTCAGTCAATTGTCTAATCGGTTTTGCCATTGCTTCATTAGCAACTTTAATAAAACCATAAGCGACTTCATCAATTGATAAATTTGAATTCAAATCCTTATTAATTTCTTTTGCTAATTCATTAAATTTTGTAATTGTGATATCAATATCTAAAGATTCATCTTCGTTTGGACCAAAAATTTTAGGGAAATATTCAGGTAATAATCTGCCTAAAATCAAATTGGCATCAGTAACTGTCAATGGACCATTCTTTCTATAACAAGCAGGACCTGGATGAGAAGAAGCACTTTCAGGACCAACGACAAATAAACCATTTTTCCAAAATAATCTTGAACCACCCCCGGCAGCGACGGTATTGATATCTAATTGAGGAGATTGGATAGTGATACCAGCAGTAACAGTTTCAAAAACATGTTCAAAGGAACCACCAAATCTTGAAACATCTGTTGAAGTACCACCCATATCAAACCCGATCAAACCAATTGGGTTTGTATCATTAAAGCATGTTTTGGAGTAGCCAACAACACCACCAGCTGGACCAGATAAAATCGCTCTTAAACCTGAGAATTTTTTAGCATGAACTAAACCACCATCAGATTTCATAAATTCAATCTTTGATTGGTTTTCAGAGATTAAACCATTTGTAAAACCATTTAAATATTTTTCAATTTCTGGAGTTAAATATGAATCAACAATTGAAGAATTGGCTCTTGGAATTAATTTAATCATTGGAGTTAATTCAGAAGATAATGAAATATGAGTGAAACCAATTTTTTCAGCAATTTTACCAACTTCTTGCTCATGTTGTGGATAAGTATAAGAATGCAAAAATGCAACACCAATAGATCTAATACCAGTAGAATATAAAACCTTTAAAGTTGACTCAATCTCATTTAAGTCTGGTTTCTTTAAGATTCTAACAGTTTCTCCACTTAAACCAGTAACTAAATCTATATCATTTGCATTAGTTTTAATATTTTCAGGATCTTCAGCAAAATCTTCTAAAGTAACTCTTTCATCAACTTCAATGACAGTTTCATAAAGCATTTCAGGTTTCTTAATGTTTAATTCAAAAATTCTTGGTCTTGTTTGATCACCAATGACTAAACAATCTTTAAAACCTTTAGTAGTTATCAAAGCACAACGTTCACCCTTTCTTTCTAGTAAAGCATTAGTAGCAACAGTAGTACCCATTCTAATCGACTCAATTTTAGAGGTGTCTAATTGAGTGCCTCTTGGGATTTTCTCATTTGTAAATATTTCTAATATACGACGAATACCTTCTAGTGGAGCATCATCATAATTTGAAGGATCAACAGATAAAAGCTTAACAACCAAATGTTCATCGGTTTGTGGATTATAACCAATACAATCCGTGAATGTACCACCTCTATCAACAGCGATTTTAAACATGTTTAGATTAAACACTGAGAAATATTTGAAGAAAATTGATTGATTTATATTAACTGCGGGAATCGATAACCGTGAGTTTATAGGAAATTGTGAATTTTTATAAAAAACGAGTTAAAATGGAATTAAATCGTGCATCTGAATCTGTATGAGGAACTTCATATCGAATTGATTAGTTAATTTTAATTTTTATTAATTTTGCATATATTTGACTTCGTGAATAAAGTAAAAATGATTTTTAGGAAATTTATATGTCTTAAAAACAATAATGAATTCAATTGAAAAGTAGAGTTAAAGGTGTTTATGAGAGTGATTAGTCAAACACAGAGGGATTTGAGAGGTATAATAAGGAAATATGTATTTCAAAGACTTAAATAAATATTTTATTCTTAATTGTTTTAAGCATCCAACTTGTAATTGATATCACTTTAGAAGTAATTTTGTAAATATTTTGTTCTTACACGGTATTGTCATCTACACAATTTAGGAAAATTTTTTCCCTTTAGGTTTGGCTAGGTTCACAAATGTATTTAGCTGCCGTTATCTATTTTTAATATTCTCTTTCGATGTGCACTACAATGATTCATGTTCATTCATGTTCATTTATTTATGTTCATTTATCATTCAACAGTAAAGTCATTTCTGTAATTGTGACGCTTCAAACGATCCTTCATTCTATTCTTTGATGGAGACAATGGTTGCGACTGGGAAGCTTGTGTATTCTCTTCTTTAAACGACGTTGCTCTTCTATATTTATTTAAATCTGGTCTATATTGTTGTTGTGGTTGGTATCTCGAAGGCACTGACTGTGCTTCATAACTTGGTTGCTGTTGCACCTCCTGTCTAGCTTGTTTCACCTCGACATGACCTAACCACTCAGGATATCCTCTGCCTTCTTCTGTATAATGGCGAACTAATGCTTTATGGATAAGTGTTGATTCAGGAGAATCACCATCATGTTCAGATCGTAGTGAAAGTCCCCCAATGGAAGTAGTGATGGTCTTTGTAGAAGTCTTAACCTTACTCCAAAAATTATTCTTATCTGATTGATTCATGTTTTAATTAAATTGATGAGATCGAAATTTAATTGTTTATTTTACAGATGGTCGTGCAATTACCAAAAAAGTTTAAATATAATCATATATTCATAAACGATGTTCAAGTTGATCTTCGCCAATTACAATGACTTGATCACCCCAAACTGCTTTAATGACATCAAAAAATGTATCAACATAAATGATATCCAAACCTAATTTTTCCTTAACCTTCTTTTCAGGTTCTCCATATCCATCAATAACTAAACCATCTTTTAAAAATTCAATCAATTTATCTTCATCGTCACCATAAAACGTTTCAATGATATCTTTTCTATTCAATTTAGGTAATAAAACTTTCTTGATATCGTTTTGTGATGCCCCTAATAATTTTTCTCCAATTCCACCAATTGGTAGAATTTTACCTCTTAATGTAATTTCTCCAGTCATTGCTATATCAGAAGGTACTGGTTTGTTTAAAGCAATTGATAATAAGGCTAATGTTATTGTAATACCTGCACTTGGACCATCTTTCGGAATAGATCCCATTGGTACATGCAAATGTAATTCACTATTATTAAAATCCTTTAGAACTTCTTTTGAATCTATATTTGAAATTAGATTTCTTGAAATTATTGATTTGATAAATGTTAACCCGATTTTAATTGATTCAGTTAAAGTTTCTCCTAATCTACCGGTCATTATCAATTTTGGAGAATTTGATTCAATTTTATTCAATGATGGAATTGATATAATTTCAAAAACTAAAACTGAGCCTGAGCCATCAGAATTATACGATAATCCATTAACAACACCTTGAGGTTTGGAATATCTTGGGTAGGATAAAATATCTTTTGTTATTGGATGATTTGGTAAACCTAAATATTTAACTAATTTATTTGGTTCAACGGTATTAATAAAATTCGAATTATCTTCAACATATTCGACTGCTTTACCACGGCAAATCGCTGCAATTTTTCTTTCTAAATTACGAACACCAGCTTCTCTAATATATTCTTGAATTAATTTTTCCCAAATATTATTTTCGATGATAACTGAATTTGGTGGTAATCCATTTTCTTTAATTTGTTTTGGTAATAAAAATTTTGAACCAATTTGTAACTTTTCTTCAAATGTATAACCTGAAATTTCAATAATTTCCATCCTGTCTCTTAATGGAGCACTGATGGAACTTAACTCATTTGCTGTACATAAAAACAAAACATTTGATAGATCAACTGGAAATCCAATATAATGATCAGTAAAACTCCAATTTTGTTCTGGATCTAAGACTTCTAATAATGCAGCTTCCGGATCACCATTAACTCTACCTGCAGAGTTAGTACCACCACAAATCTTATCAATTTCATCCAACAAAATTAAAGGATTCATTGAGCCAGCCTTTCTTAAAGCATTAATGATAACACCAGGTAAAGAACCAACATAGGTTCTTCTATGGCCACGGATTTCAGATTCATCTCTAATACCACCTAAAGAAACCCTTTGGAATTTTCTGCCTAAAGAGTCGGCAATTGATTTAGCTAGTGAAGTTTTACCAACACCAGGAGGACCAACAAATAATAAAATTGGAGATTTGATTGAATTTTTTAAAGGTTTTGACAATTTTGGAATGTTTTTTGGAATTGAATCGTTTAAATCTTCTTGGAAATTGCCAATTATAAATTGATCATCAATTGGGTCAGATTTTTGTTCAACTGTTTGTTGTTTATTTAATTCGTTAATTTCATGTAGCTTCAAGACAGACAAATATTGTAATAATCTTTTTTTAACATGATATAAACCATAATGATCATCATTTAAATGCTTCAAAACTTTACTAATATCAATTTGATTAAAAGAAATGTATTGACCAAATGGAATATCTAAAATAATATCAAAATACGTTCTCAAAACTTGATATTCAGAATGTTGTTGAGGCATTTTTTTCAATCTATTATAATCCTTTGTCAATAATTTAATGCCGTCCTTGTTAACATCAAACGGGATATTGTTAATAAATTTAGTAATTAATTGTAATTCATCGTTTGAATCATCATTTGGTTTTAAATTTGAAGTTGATTGATTGCTTTTATTGCTTTTCAAAGAATCCAAAGAAAATCTAATTGATTTTAATTGATTTGAAATAATTTTCGATTTTTCTAAATCAGAGGCATTTGAATAAAATTTTTCCACATAATCAATTGAATCATATAAATTTTTGAAGATTTTATTAAAGTCATTAATTAATAATTTAAAGTAGTCTAATCTTTCTTCAATTACTAATTTTGATAAATATTCATATTTTTCAATTGGTAAAATCGCAATTATTAAATCAATGATTTTTAAAAATTGTTCAGAATTTTGTTTGTTATTAAATTGATCAAAATTTGAATTGAATTTTTCAATCAATTTCTTTAACTTAATTGAAGAAGACTTATAATCATTGGAAAATTGAACGTTTAAAGCATTTGCTAAAGGTGATAAGGTTAAAGCATACTTTTTGGTATCAATTTTTAACTTATCACTTGAACTAATCATTAGAAAATCATGTAAAAATGTGTCAATATTTTTAAATAATTCAGTTGATAATTTATTAAATTGATCAATTTCTGATTTTAAATACGATTGATCCAATTCTAGAGAGTTGGAATAAATTCTTAATGATAATTCTAATAAATTATTTTTGAATTCATAATCAGTGGATAAAATCTCACCTCTTGTTAAGGCTTGGAAAGTTAAAACAATATTATTGCTATCATCATTTGAAATACCCACAATTCTTGAAATTGTTAAAACTTTATCACCATGTGTTGGTAAAATACCTAGGATCAACCAATCATAAGCATTTTCATCACCTTTATTGCCATTAAAAAACTTTCTGAAAGATCTTGATCCGTCAATAGAAGCTTGGCTTATTGTTAGATTATCTGATTTAGTGCTTTTAGATTTTGAAATCTTAACATTTGATATTAATAAATTATTAATTTTGGTATTTCTTTTATAAAACTCTAATAAACTCAAAGCATCAGTTTCAGATAGATTGATCTTGTATAAGATACCAGGTAATAGCACCACTTTAGTATTCTGCAGTTTATAAACAGGTAAAGTAACTACATCAGTAGCCATTTTAACTGGATTAATTGGAATACCCATAGTTTTGTTGGTAGAAAGTTGCGATTGTGGAGGGACTGAATAACCAAATTGGGGTTCAAGGTTCAAATGATATTATATAATGTCTTACTAATACACATATCACATGGTGTATCACGTGATAACACTTTTTACCGAATCAAATTCCATTCATCCCAGCAGCGTCATCTAAAGTTTGATTAAAATGTTCCCCACTTCCATTTAAGCATATTTACATTTATGAAAAGGGAATGTGAAACACTATATGAAATCCACAAGAACTTAGAAAGCGATTAATAGAGTGAAGACTTGCATTATACACTTGAATTACAATTATAAACACATAACTGCCTTATCTACTCCACCATTTGTTTTGCCCGAAACTAGACTGGTTAATTTATTTCCATGACTCCAGATTCAGCCGCATTCCGATGACCATGGCATTTTAAGTAGTTGTTCGAAAAGTGCGCATCCACTCTTCAACATTAACTCCAGTTGGAAAAAAGATTGAAAGGAAGCTAAGCAACGTCTATTCTTACCATAACCAGAAAACTTTAGCGCAAGACCGTTGTGTAGCTTAAACCGTTAATTGAGTTCAAACTTCAATAGTATATACCCTTATCTCTTTGTACAACATCTGATCTGCGATAAATAATACTCCTCCTGGTTCCCTAAATTCTCCTTTGCAGGACAGCTTGGAACTGAGATTGCCTTTTCCGATTGAAAAACCTCTTTATACATGCTACGGCTAGTTTATTATTTAAACAAAAAGATCGTTTGTAAGAGTCTGAAGACAGTTCAATGATTAAAGAACAAACGAATTTTTTAATACCCCATTCGTGTCCCCAACTGTAAATTTCCCCTGATTCTTGGTACACTAAGAAATCTTTTTTGTAACTTTTCTTGCTTTGTTTTTTGGTAACTTTTTTTTTTTTTTTTTTTTTTTTGATGTTTGGGGAAACATGCATATTATGCAAGAGAGTCGACTCAGAATCTGAAAGTCACACTGAGAAAACTTTTATCATTGAATATAAATACCAAAGTAAATCATCTTAATTTTTTAATTCATTCAATCAATTTTTTCAAGATGCCAAAATTCGATACTCAAACCATGAAAGAGTACGCTGTTACTAGAATAACAACTTTAATTCCATCAAAGGAGGAATTGAAGGCAGAAAGAGGTTTATTAAATCCTTTCCCTGCTTTAAAAGAAATGAACAGAAGACAATGGAACTTATTCTTTTTAGCCTTCTGCTGTTGGACTTATGATGCATTAGATTATTTCGCTATTTCTTTAAACGTTTCTAATATTGCAGTTAGTTTAAATTGTACTGTTACCCAAATTACCTGGGGTATGACTTTAGTTTTAATGTTGAGATCTGTTGGTGCTATTATCTTTGGTTATCTTGGTGATAGATATGGTAGAAAATGGCCATTGGTTGTTAATTTATGTTTATTCGCAGTCATTCAAATTGGTACTGGTTTTGTTAAAACTTACTCCCAATTCTTAGGTGTTCGTGCTGTCTTTGGTATTGCTATGGGTTCCTTATATGGTATTGCAAGTGCTACTGCGTTAGAACCAATCCCAACTAAAGCTAGATCTGTCTTATCTGGTTTCTTCCAACAAGGTTATGCTTTAGGTTATTTATTAGCTGTCGTTTTCCAACGTGCCATTACTGATAATGAGCCAAAACACACATGGAGATCTTTTATTTGGTTCACTGCTGGTGTTTCTGCTATTTTAGTCATTTGGAGAGTTTTAACCCCAGAATCGGATGAATTCTTACAACAACGTATGCACATGGAAAGTAAACAAACTAGTTTCTTCCATGATGCTAAAATTGCTTTAAAAAAATACTGGTTACAATTAATCTACATGGTCTTTTTAATGGCTGGTTTCAATTTCATGTCTCATGGTTCTCAAGATTTATACCCAACTTTCTTAACAAAACAATTAGGATTTGGTTCTGATCGTTCAACAGTTACTAATTCAGTTGCAAACTTAGGTGCTATTGCTGGTGGTATCTTATTTGGTCATTTCTCTGGTTTTATCGGTCGTAGATTTGCTATTATGATCTGTTGTGTTCTTGGTGGTGCTATGATTTATCCATGGGTTTACGTTACAAATTCTGGTATTAACGCTGGTGTTTTCTTCTTACAATTCTTCGTTCAAGGTGCTTGGGGTGTTATTCCAGCTCATTTATCAGAATTGTCTCCACCAGAATTCAGAGCCTTCGTTGTCGGTGTTTCTTACCAATTAGGTAACCTAGCTTCTTCTGCTTCTTCAACCATTGAAAGTACCATTGGTGAAAGATTCCCATTGTACACTGATGAAGGTGTTCAAAGAACTGGTGTTTACGATTATGCGAAAGTTATGGCTATTTTCATGGGTTGTGTCTTTGGTTTCGTCTTAGTTGTTACTTTTATCGGTCCAGAAAACAGAAATGCCAATATTAACTACGTTTTAGAAGAACACGAAAAGAGAGAATTAATTGAACAAGGTAGAATCATTACCAGTCCAGATCATGGTGAATTAAGTGACATTGAAGGTAAAGAGTACGTTCATCTACAAGAATTCGCCGATGAAGAAGGTGTTAATGGTAGTGCTAAAAGAGATTAGTTTATGATATAATGACTGTTTAAAACATTGTTTTTTGTTTTGTTTGTTTTAATAATTACAATTTTAATAAAAAAATAGTTTGTAGTAATTAGAAATATTCATACCTAAATCCTTCCACATTTACTGTTGGTTTTGGTTTTTTAATCTGATATGGATTTGATTCAACTAATTTATTATAATCACATAAGGTTGAATCGATAGAATTGATTGCAGTTGTGGAATAATTTGATTCTTTTAATAAAAATCCTGATATCGAATCCATTAAATCGTCTAATTGATCTGTTGGTTTTTCTTTTTCAATCAGATAATTTGATGAAGATATTGAAATATTATCATCATCAATACTGGGGTCGTAATTGAAATAAGTAATTCTTTTAATTTTGAACTTTAAATATTTCAAATTGAAATAGTTTCTTTTTTCGCTATAAATTTGTAAAATGTCTAAAATTTCATTTGAATTATTGATCTTAATAAAATTCACAACCTTTTGGTTGATGCTCTTAATTTTTTTGCTGGTTAATTTAGCGTCTTTCTTTTTAATATTCCAATCGTTTTGGTATAATTTAACAAGCTCTTTAACCTTACCCATAGTCAATACTACGTTTTTTAAGAATGATGAGAAGAGAAAAGATTTTTATAATGAGAATAATTGAGATATCAATGCCATTTTATATGTGACAGAAGTGAGATATTTGATTAATTACTGAATTCTCTCTTATTGTTCTTATCACCTTTTTGCAGCGTCGGTTTGACACAAAATACGTCAGTAAAATAACCCACTTTTTTACGATATAAAACACCGAGGTAAAGTTTCTTGATGGAAAAGATTTTAAATCATAAAAGCATCTGTACTTAGCATTTGACTAGTTCATTAAAAGGTAATCGACTGTATCTCTCTTTTCTCACTTTTAATATTAAATTTTAAGATTAATCTAACTTTTTAATGCCGAGTTTATATTAAATTTAGTATAAACTCCACATATATTACAAATCATTCAATTGCGAGTTAAAATGACTATAAATTTGTTCAATTCTTTACTTAACTTTGATTTTGCTTAATTTTAGATGGAATGTCAAACAATTTAAATTTTAAAGAAGAAACCCAAATGGTTTCTGATACTGATTCTTCGTCTTCATCACTACCCCAAAACATTGACCTTACCGATTTAGAGAGAAGTTTTGAAAATGTTGAAGATGTTGAAGTTAGTTCAAGATTATCAAGAACAGTTTCAAAGGCTTTATCAACTCAATATGGTTATCCAATTACTAATGATGAACTCAAATTAGATAAATACAAAACTATTGGTATGAACAAACCATTTCCAAATTTATTCCCTGAGAAAGAACCATATACTGTATCATTTGAAGGGATTGATGATCCTTTACACCCTCATAACTGGCCAATGAAAAGAAAACTTATTATTTGTGCTGTTTTAGGCTTCAACACTGCTGTGGTTGCATTTGGTTCTTCAATTTACTCACCAGTGATCAGTGAGATTTCTAAAAAATATAATGTAAGTACAATTGTTGGCTCATTAGGAGTTTCTTTGTACGTTTTGGGTTTTGCAACCGGTCCAGTTGTTTGGGCCCCAATGTCTGAGTTATATGGTCGTAAAATTATATTAATTCTAAGTATGTTTGGTTTTACTCTATTTCAGTATTCTTGTGCCACCGCTCAAGATTTACAAACAATTTTAATTACAAGAGCATTCTCTGGTATTTTTGGTTCTGCCTGTTTGGTTGTTGTTCCTGCTTCATTTTCTGATGTCTTCAATGATTCTGAGAGAGGTATTGCGATTCCGATTTTCACAATGAATGTCTTTTCAATGCCCTTGTTGTCACCAATTATCGGTGGTTTCATCTCAATATCTTATTTATCATGGCGCTGGGTTGAATATATCACTGGGTTTTTATCTTCGTTGGGTTTAATATTGCTTTTATTCACTCATGAGACTAACCATCAATTGATTCTAGTTCAAAAGGCTCAAAATATCAGACAAGACACAGGGAATTGGTTAATCCATGCTGCTCATGAGGAATTCCAATTAAGCTTAAGAGATGTTGTTGAGAAAACATTAACAAGACCTCTAATTATGTTAGTAAAAGAACCAATTATTTTATTCATTTCCATCTATACTGCATTCATTTATGGTATCTTATACATGTTATTATCTGCATTCCCAATAATTTATGCTGAGGGTTATGGAATGAAAGGCGGCGTTGTTTATTTGCCTTATATCGCATTAGTTTTGGGTATGATGTTGGGTGGTGTCTGGTGCGTTTATCAAAACAAGAACTATTTAAAAGCTGTTCAGAAAAATGGTGGTAAGCCTGTACCTGAAGCAAGATTATATCCAGTCTTTTTAGGATCAATTGCATTTCCTGTTGGATTATTATGGTTTACATGGACGGGTTCATATCCACAGAAAATTCATTGGATGGTTCCAACAAGTTCTGGGATTTTTATTGGGTTTGGGTTATTATCAATCTTTAATGCTACAATTGGTTATATCATTGACTCATATTTAATCTTTGCTGCTTCTGCATTAGCAGCCAATACATTCTTAAGATCTGGAGCCGCATGTGCATTCCCATTATTTTCTAGTATAATGTTTAAGAAAATGGGAATAAATTGGGCAGGATTAATGTTGGGTTCAATTGGAATTGTTTTAATTCCAGTTCCGTGGTTATTCTTCAAATATGGTAAAAAGATAAGAACAAAATCGAAATATGCCTTCGATCTATAAAGATTTAATTTAGTATATTGTATATTACAAAGATGTTTCTAATTAGAAACTGAGAATTTTAAGGTTTTGTTGTAGATTTAATCCCTTCTTGGTGATCTTGATCTTGAAATTGGTCTTTCATAATCATTATTATCACCTCTGAACTCATCACGTCCTCTTTCTTCTCTTTCGTCACCACCTCTTTCTTCTCTTCTTGGTTGATAACCACGTTCTCTGTAACCACGTTCCCTAAATCCACCATCTCTGCCACCGTCTCTGTAACCACCTTCTCTACCACCTTCTCTGTAACCGCCTTCTCTGCCACCATCTCTGTAACCTCCTTGTCTACCTCCATCTCTGTAGCCACCATCTCTACCACCATCTCTGTAGCCACCATCTCTGTAACCACCTCTTGGAGCGTCATAATCTCTTCTTGGTGGGCGGTCGTAACCACCTCTTGGTGGACCATAAGAATCACGACCGTAACCGTAATCATCATAGTGACGTCTTGGTGGGCCATTGTAATAGCCAACATAACCACCATAACCACCACGTCTTGGACCATCGTAGTAGCCGCCTCTTGGACCACCATAACCATCTCTTCTATTGTTAAAACGTCTTGCATCAGCACCTGAGTGTGGCTCTGACTTGGCCCATTCAACTTTTAATGAGACTGACTCATCTAAAGAGAATGGTTTACCGTTGAGTTCCAGTGCAGTCTCAGCGTCTTTTAATTCTTGATATTCTACGAATGCATATGGAGCACCATCTGGAGTTTTAGTTGGAGGTAAGTCAATGCTGACTATTTCACCAAATCTTTGGATTTTGTTAATATGTTGTTTGATTGGTATGAATTGGACTTGATTGAATGAATGAACATTGTATTATTGATTGAATTGAAGTTGAGTTGATTGATATGCAAAAGTTTTTGTTGGGTTCAAAAATATTTGATGACAAACTACTGAATGTTGGTTGGAACTAAATGTCAACTGCAAATAGGGGAATCTAAATAATAAATAATAATAAAAAAAAGCAAAGATCAATACTATCAAATAATAAAATATTATTAAATAAATCAAGAATTATAAATTCAAATACTTACTTCTCAAAATCTTTAGCTAGATCTTGCGCAACAACATCTCTGTTAAAACCTATAAAAAAGTTAGTTATACAATATTTATAGTTAAAGTTGGTGAACAATACATACCAGTAACGTATAAAGTGTTTTTAACACCCATTTTTAACTGTCTTGTTTAATTATCACTAACAAATATTCCAATCAAGTTGGACAAAAAAATCCCAAAAAATCGAGAACAAAGTGTCACCCGCTATTTTAAAGTCACGTGCTTAAAGGAGGAGAGTGCATCCAAACACCATAAAACTTGGGAAAAAAAGGCCAAATAAAAAAACACCACTGAAAACAACTTGAATTAAAATTCATTAGAACTTCATAAAATGGCGCTCAAAATGGAGGTTCTGGACCATCCCATGTTTGGAATGGAAGCAGAGATGAACTCCAATAATGAACGAGACTTGGATATTCTAGATGAGTTCCTAGACAAGAGATTATACGATGAAACTGCACCAACGCCAAATCAGTTAATTGATCCACAGGGTCAAATTTCAATGATGAATGGCACTGAAGAGAATGGTAATATGTTTGTTCGTGATGAGGAAATGTTTACAAACTTTTTAACTGATGAAATCAACAAAAATGAATTTGTTATTTTTAATCAAGATGCTACAAATTCAAATATAGTTGATGCCGTAATTAAGAATGAAATTAATCAAGAAAATTCATTTGATATCAATCCAAATTTAAATGCAGATGCAACTACTCCTGTTTCTCTTGAAAATGAAACTTCTCCAAAGTTAGAAATATTTCATACTCCAAATTCAATCGATGCAAATGATTCATCTTATGAAAATTCAAGAAATATTTTATCTCAATTAAAATTCGGCACAAATTCAAACATTCAATATAACAATGAATTCCCAAAGTCCTACTTAGACATTGATGAAAATACTCTACCATATAAGTTACAAATTTTAAGCCTGCCTTCATATTCAAGAGTTGAAACTCAAATTAAATTAGATCTTTCAGTTTCTCCACCACCACCTCAATTTTTAGTTCATTTACCAAGTGATACAATTGCTAAACAAAAATTCTGTTTAAGCAATCCATTAAGTGATGAAATTAAACCAAATGTCTTATTTTTAGAAACTTTTGTCTTGACAGCCACCACTTTAAAGCCGTGTAATATCTGTATTAGGTGTATTAGAAGAGAACAAAAAAGAGCTTCAAGAAGAAAAGCAGGCGTTGCTGATAATACAAATTGGTCTTTGGAATCAAATAAAAGAGCTATTATCTTTAATTGCAAAGAAATTATTTCATTTCCACCAGAAACCTCTAGTGCAACAAATTCAAGAAATCTTGATATTAGTGCAAGAATTGTTTGTTATTGTCGTCATCATCAAGAACAAAAAGGTTTTAAATTATTGTTCATTTTAAAGAACTCTCAAAATGAAATTTTAGCTAAACATTTATCAACTCCAATTATGATTATGGATAGAAAGAAAAATTCTGAAGAAGGTGTCAATGTGTCGGTCAATTCAATTCCAAACAGCGATTCCAACGTTGCTGTCAAACCATTATCTCCAACCTCTTTTGAAGAAGATTCTGAACCACATACAAGCGATTCTAGAGTATTCAAAAGAAAAAGAACTTGGTCTCCAGAATTGTCTGATAGCTATTCTATTACACCACAAAGAAAACCTTCAACAAACAATTTACAACATGTTTTACCAAATAATGGTTTACAATTTTCAAGTCATAATAGTTCAACAAGCTTAGCTTCTCAATCCAGAATTCCAAGTACAAGCTCAACTTCACCATTCATCCAAAGGATCATTCCTGCACAAGGTCCATTAAGAGGTGGTATTGAAGTTACCTTATTAGGTTCAAACTTCAAACAAGGTTTGACTGTTAAATTTGGTTCAAATAAAGCTTTATCAACACAATGTTGGAGTGATTCAACTATTGTTACTTATCTACCACCTGCTTGTCAACCTGGTCAAGTTGTTGTTAGCATTGAAGATCCTGAACAAGGTGATCAATCTGGTGAAAATAGTACAGGTACGTCAATTTTTACTTACTTGGATGATACCGATAGACAGATGATTGAATTAGCTTTACAAATTGTTGGTTTAAAAATGAACGGTAAATTAGAAGACGCAAGAAATATTGCAAGAAAAATTATTGGTTCAGATGGAACTGGCTCTGGTGCAGTTACTGAAGCCAATGCTGCGAATTATGCTAATCAAAACTCTTTTAATGAATTGTCAAACGTTTCTGATGAAGAATTGATTTTAAAAGTTATTCAGTTACTACCAAATAACCCAAATTTATCTATTTGTACAAGTGAAGGTCAAACTTTATTACATTTATCCTGCTTGCAAGGTTACTATAAATTAGTATCATCATTATTACAAAAAGGTGCAAGAGTTGATCTAAGAGACGTTAGCGGTTTTACTCCATTACATTATGCAAGTATTAAAGGTGACAGAAAGTCAATTGAATTGTTATTAAACTGTAATGCGTATCCATTTGTCAAAGCTGTTAATGGCTCTACACCAAAGGATGTTGCTGATTCAAATGTTTTGGATATGTTTGAAACATTGAAAGATGAAGGAAGTACCTCAATGTCAAGAAAGTTTTCAAACTCAAGTCTTTCATCATCAATTTTCTCTATTGAAGACCATGAATGGGTTGGTGGTAAACACGTCTCAAGATTAACTAATGATAAGCTAACTTCAGGAGATGATACTGAATATGATTCCGACTCTGATGAAACTGACTATATTGAAGCAAGTGATGAAGAAAGTGAATATGAATATAATGAAGAACTAAATGATGAAGAAAGTGAATATGAATATAATGAAGAACTAAATGATGATTCTCAACCACCAGAATCATATCCAACTCCAGAACAGTCCGATGCTGGTAATGATTCATCATCAGAGAATTCATTATGGAGTAAAGTAAGAAATGTCTTCCCAGAAGATTTACCAAGATATGATGATTTATTCCCATCTAAATCTCTAACATTCCTAACTTCATCATCATTCGGTTCACAATCTTCTAGTCAGGAATTACAAGAACAAGAACAACAAGATCCAGAGTTCATGTTTCAAAAATTCTTTAATCAACGTAAGAACTTCCAAAATGATAAAATGTTATTATTCTTTTGGTTACCATTATTAATTGTGATATTATCCTCATTCATTCTAATTAATTTTGGTTGGAAATTTGAATTCAATGATCAAATTAAAGAATTTATCAGAAAACAATTTGGTAATATTATGTTAGGTAATGAGAGGTTTAAGATCTATTTGAATAGACATATAAGCCAAGTTAATGATGCTGTGACAAGTGTTATTAATGTTGCTTAATTATTGGATTGATGTTAATGTGTTTGTGTTTATGTTTCATAATTTGGGTTCGTTAAGTTTTTGCTAATTTTTGGGTTTTTTTTTTTAATATTTTGGGTATTTTTCTTTTCTTAATAGCTAAGTATACTTTTGCTGGAGTGTGTTTTTGTTAAATTTATATAGTCTTTTAATAATATAAATTTTATTTTAATTAATTTAAGCTCATCGCACCATCGCAACAAATTTTTCCTAAAAAAAATTTTTTATATGTCAAAAAAATTTTCTTTAATAATATTAAGAATATGGCAAAGAAAGTTAAGATTGCTGGATCCAAAGATTCAGAGGAATTAACACCAATCACTCCAACGATAATTCCAGATAAGAAAGTTAGTCAAAATGAAAACCAAACAATGTTTAGAATCTACGTTGGATCATATGAACATAATTTATTATGCCTTTCAACGATTTTAGAAGAAGGAAAAACACCAGTTTTTCAACCAATTTTCCATTTCGAAGCACATGCTTTATCTATTAAGACAATTGCAGCAGCAAAGAGATATCTTGTTACTGGTTCCAATGATGAGCATATTAAAATATATGATTTACAAAAAAGAAAAGAATTAGGTACATTACTTGGACATCAAGGTTCAATTACTTGTTTGACCTTCAGCAATGAAGGTTTGATTGAAGATGAAGAAGATAAAAAAAGTCAACATTCAGGTAAATGGTTATTATCAGGATCTGATGATGGTAAAATTATTATTTGGAGAACAAAAGATTGGGAAATTTTTGGTACTTTAAAAGGGCATGAAGGTAGAGTCAACGATTTAGCTATACATCCTAGTGGTAGAATCGCTGTCAGTGTCGGAGATGATAGAACTATTAGATTATGGAATTTAATGACAGCAAAAAAGGCAGCAAATTTAAGAATTAAGGCAGGTTGGCAAAAAGGTGAATTTGTTAGATGGTCTATTACAGGAGATTATTTCATTGTTGGGTTGATGAATAAGATATTGATTTATAAAACGAGTGAAGCCAAGATTGTTAAAGAGTTGTCTTTTAAAACCACATTAATGCATATTGAAACTTATAAATTGAATGGGGTTGAGTATTTGATAGTTGGTCTAGGTAATGGTAAAATTGAATTTTATAATTTTACTGAAGTTTTAGAAGAGGAAATTAAACCAGAATTTGAATTACAAGGACATACGAATCGTATTAAAGACTTTGTGTTATACAAGAACAATGAAAAAGATTATTTGATTTCAATTTCATCTGATGGTAATATTGTTATATGGGATTTAAATTTAAAAGATCAAATTGCAGTTTATAATACAGGAGAAAGATTGATCTGTGTTGAGATTTCTAATGAAGATATTGAGAAATCAGAAACAATGAAGAGAAGATATGAAGAAGTAGAAGATGTTCAAGCATCAGAGAGTGAGAATGAAGATACTGAAGAATTGAAAAGAATCATGAATAATGAAAAGAAGAAGAAGAGAAGAAATAAAAAGAATAAGAAGATTACAGTTACTTTAGAATAAAAAGATTTATATTAATAAAATGTAGAATCTATAATTTTTGATCTCTGCTTAAACGTTTAACGTGATGTCTATATAATTTCTCAGCTTTAACCCATACAGAAGCAGTTTTTCTATTTGGTAATTGTAATAAAGAAGGTAATAAATCTTTAGAGAAAAATTCAGAAGCTTCTCTTGGTAATAAAGAAGGTAAATGATCAATTGAAACGACTGATAATTTAGGACCAGCAGTAGTATTAACTTTAACAGTTGGTTTATCAAAGACAGTAGCAATGGTATAGATTGGGATTGGATTGTGAGGATTAGTAGTATCAGCAGAGACATCAACGACAGATCTTAATTTTCTATCAGGTTTATTTAATAAATCATAGTTAATAAATGGAGGAATTGGTTTTGATAAATAGATACAATTGATGAAGATGTCAGCATTAGCAATTTCTGGGAATGGACCACCTTTTTTAGTCTCATTGATATCCCATTTGATAATGTTTTTATCAGGAATACCAACTTTATGTAACAAATCAATTGCACCGGAACCACATCTACCTAAAGCACCAATAATTAAAACAGTTGGGACTTTGGCACCTTTTGATAAGGCATCATCTAATTCCTTTTTAACGTTATCAACTAAAGCTTGCTCACTTGCAAAAGGAGTAACACCTGGTAAATCTTCAGAATCAGCATGAGTATTTTTGAAAGAGTAATCTTTTAAACCAAAAGCAGCACCTGCAAAACCTGCATAAAAACCGAAAGCAGCAACTCTTCTTCCTTGATCGTTCTCTAAAAATTCTAAGTCATATAAAGTACCGTTACCTCTTGCATAACGACTTAAAACGTTTTGCCAACCACCTTGATTCTTGTAACAATGAGCAAATTGAATATGTTCGTGAATCAATGGGAAAGTTTCTTCTTCTGGTAATTCTTTTAAACCAATGATGATTCTATCAGTTGGAGCTTGTTTCCATGAATCTTCTGGGACTATTATCGCACCAACTTTCTTATATTCATCAGATCTAAAAGCAGATTGTGGGGATTCTTCAACGTAAACAGTGAATCCTGCTTCAATTAATTGTTTAGTAGTGGTTGGAGTCAATGCAGCTCTTGCCTCTAAAGGTTTTTTCTCAGCTCTTAAGTGTAAAGTTACTGGTTTTGTCATTTTGTAGTTGATAAAGAAGGAAGAAAAAATTGGATTTTTATGAGTCAAAAGTAAAGTTGTTACGGACACGAATTATGTAATATTTATGTAATACGAGTTATTCATTTATTTACTTTTAATTAATTCTTTTATTCTTTTATTGTTGATTTATTGTTGATTTCATTTCATTGGTATCTCTATTCCACATGAACAGTCCTTCACAACACAATTCAACATTAGCAATTTCACCTTTAATCACGAACAGAACTCGCGATGCTCTACGTTCAACGCCAAATCAACCACTCTTTCCTTCTCCATTGGTCTCAAACACGATCGATATAAACGATTCTTTAAGAATATCCAACACTCCAATAAACCAGTCAAACACAACTTTATCCGCTGCTGAAAAATTGAGATTATGGAGACACGACGCCTTAATGCAACATCATTATGCTACTGCTGAATATATTGGTGATAAAGTCTTGTCTTTAACAAACGATCCAAATGATGCATTTTGGTTGGCTCAAGTGTTTTATTCAAATGGAAATTACTTCAGAGCTCGTCAATTATTAAGTGAAAATAACCTGGATACTACAAGCGTCTCGTGTAGATACCTTGCTGCTTTGTGTTTAATGAAATTAGAAAAATGGGATGAAGCTTTAGATGTTATAGGTGAGATAAACCCATTTAAAAATGAATCCAAACACGTTAAAAATTTAGATGGTGGTATTAAATTAGAAAGTTCACTTTGTTATATTCGTGGGAAAATCTATTCAAATCAAAATAATCTTGAAAGAGCCAAAGAGTGTTATAAAGAAGCAATTCTTGTTGATGTTAAATGTTATGAAGCTTTTAACGAATTAATTAAAAATCATATGCTAACACCTTTAGAAGAATGGGAATTGATCTCTTTATTAGACTTCTCAGATTTAGATGAAAATAATGAATTAGTTAAACTGCTTTACACAACAAGAATCAATAAATATATTAATAAAGAGAAATTTGAAGAATCTGAATTAATCTTAAAAGATGAATACAATTTAAATAATAATTCAGACGTTTTATTAAGTCAAGCGGAATTATTATATACTCAGTGCAAGTTTCAAAAATGTTTAGAATCTTGTGAAAAAATCTTGAAAAATGATGAACTAAATTTCCCAACTTTACCAACTTATATTTCATGTTTATATGAATTGAACTTAAAAAATAAATTGTTTTTGATATCTCACAAATTAGCTGAACATTATCCAAAATCTCCAATTACTTGGTTGGCCGTTGGTACTTACTATATGTCAATTAATAAAGTTTCAGATGCAAGAAAATATTTCTCAAAATCTTCAATGCTAGATCCTGGCTTTGGTTATGCTTGGATTGGATTTGCTCATACCTTTGCTGCTGAAGGTGAACATGAACAAGCCATTTCAGCTTATTCAACTGCTTCCAGGTTTTTTCCTGGTACCCATTTGCCAAATTTATTCCTTGGTATGCAATATTTACAAATGAGTAATTTAACCTTATCACAAGAATATTTGCTATCCTCGTATTCCATCTGTCCTGCTGACCCACTATTGCTAAACGAGTTAGGTGTTGTTTATTATCATAAAAATGATTTAAACCAAGCTGAAGTATATTTTTTAAAAGCTTTAAAAGCATCACAAAATTTAAATTCTGATTCAAAAGCGTGGATCTCAATCCATTCAAATTTGGGTCATGTTTACAGAAGGTTAAATTTATTTAATAAATCATTGAATTGTTTCGAAAAGGTTTTAAAATTATCAAATAATGATTCTAACATATATTCTGCAATTGGTTTGATTTACTTAAAAAGTAATGAAATTCTGAAATCTATAGAATATCTACACTACGCACTTGCTATTAATTCAAATGATCCAGTCGCCACAGATTTATTGAAAAGGGCTTTAGATGAGAATTTAAATCTAATTGATTCAAATAATTTCTTTGAAAACTCAAAAAAATTCTTGAATTCAAATTTAAATACTTTGAATTATAAAAATTCATTGAAAACTCCATTAAATAATAAAAATAAAATCAAAGATTTCAATTCAAATATTTTAAACCACTCAATCGATCAAATTGCAACGGATTTAATTAATGGTGATGATTCAAGTGACGAAGATGATGCTATAATGGAAATCGAAAGTGATTAATAATTAATTCTATTCATTACATATCGTAGTGTTACATTTTATAAAAAAATCGTTTTCATTGAATCTTCATTCTTTCTATCGTATTAGCAATAGAAGCTCTCAATTGATCTAATTTAGCTTCTGTTATATCATCATGTTCAGTTTTTGAAGATCTTTTAGGTCTTGTCGATATGGTGGTTGAACCTGAACTTTCATAATCATAATCATTAAATCTTCTAGATCTTCTTCTGTCTTCTGTAACCAATCTTCTTGATCTTAATTCCCTTTCTTCTAAATCATATAATTTTGGAGGACTAAAAGTTATCTTTTTACCAAGTAATAACAAACCTCTTGTTTTAATTCTTCTTCTACCAAGAATTACGTTATCTGGTGAATCAAAATAAATTAACCCATTTCTCAATCCTTCTTTATTAACATCAACTTTAGATGCAACGTAACCTTTAAATCTATAAAAAAGTTCATCCAGTACTATCTCATCGGCTTGAGATGGGATGCAGTATAGGGTCAAAGGCTTTATTAATTTTCTTGGTCTTAATTCAGCAGCGGGGCCATATTCGTTATTATCATATAATTCTTGGGAACATTGTCTTGGTGGTGGGGTCGTTCTTGTACTTGAACCTGAAAATTTTCTTGAACTATGTCTTCTTTCAAGGTCTGAGCTTCCTGAGGTTGCAGCCTCTGGCTCAATGTCCGATTCTGGTGCAGTTTCTTCTTCTTCTTCTTCTTCTATTTCTTCTTCTTCTTCTTCTACTTCTTCTTCTCCTTCTGCTTCCCCTTTGAGCTCAAGTTTAGAGTCCTGCCCTTGTTCTTCTTGAGTTTCCACCTCTTTTTCTTTTTCTTTCTCTTCCCCTTCTGTTTCTCCTTCTTTTTCTTTTTCTTCTTCTTCTTCAGGCTGATCATCAACTTCTTCTCTTGCAGGTTTGTTCATATTGTTAATAAATTCCATTAATTGCTGAGCTTTTAAGAAACCGGCTTGTCTTTCAGCTTCACACGGCAACAGTTTTGTTTCTTCTTTTGAAGCTATAAAAACAGATTGTGCAGGAGGAAGGCCTTTATTTTCAACCAGCTTATGTAAAGGTAATTGATTGACACCAGGGATGGAATTATTTTTGAATTTTCTTATATAATTATTAACTTCAGTATCTTGCATAATTTGAATATTAACTGTAGTGTCACCGGCTTTATTGCCGTACAAATTATTCTTTTTGATTGAATCAAGAGAATCTAGAATAATATAGCCATAACTTTTACGTTTGCCATCTTTATCGAAAACTAATTCAGCACGAACAAACCCATAAAATTTTTCAAAAGCTTTTGAAAGCTCTATTAAGGTCAAATCTGGAGGTATCTTATGAACAATTAAAATACCAATACCATCAATACCATTGCTATGGTTTTTCTTAGCCAGTTTTGTTGATTTTTTCTTTTGATTTTCAATAGCACTTAAAACATCAGGTTTAATCTGTAATCTAACTTTTTGATTTTTAATTTCGAAATGCTCAAACTCAGTAATTGCACTTTCTGCATGCTCAATCGTATCAAAAATTAAAGTGCCATAACCTCTTGGTTTTTTTGCATCGTCATAAACAACCTCACCTCGAATAACACCTTCAACTTTACTAAATATTTTTTTAAATACTTTTTGAGTGACTTGGTTTGATAAATGATGAACAATGACAATGATTTTAAAGTCAGCTGTTTGAGTAGGTTCTTGCTTTGATTTTGATTGTTGATAAGAGTTTGGTAGTTGTAATCTTAAACGTTTACCTTCTAATTCGTAGCCTTGGAATTGATTATAAACAAGCATTAAAGGTTCCAACGATTCAAAATTAATAAAACCAAAATTATTTGGAGAAGTGCTTGAAGATAAAATTTGAGTATTTTCAAAACCTTTAACATTTCTAAATAAATCACTTAATATTTTTTCTGTCACATTTTTGGATAAATTAAAAACCATCAAGTTAGTTTTTTCCTTTGAGTGAGACTGAGCATTATTACAGTTTGGCTGTCTCTTATTTGCATTGATATAATTTCTGGTGGATTCCGTTAAAGGATTAGCAATGTCTAATTTTAAATTGATTCCAAACTGCCAGGCCTCATCAAAGATATTTAAAGCAGCTTCAGTATTTTCCCTTGAGTCGAAATCCACGTACCCAATTCCTCTTGGAGTACCATCGGAATCATAAGTAACTCTTGAATGCAAATAACCACTTGCAACTCGAAAAGCTTGTTTTAATTCATGATCAGAGATATCTTTTGGTAAATTATGAATGATTAACGTTTGACTTTCTTCTAAACCCTTTGCAATTGTACCATTGATGTCAAAATTAGCACTAATATCTAATTTCAAAGTAAATCTACCAATTTTAAAACCTTGATATTTTTTTAATGCATTTTCAGCATTCACTCTTGAATTAAAATCTAAAGAACCAAAACCTAAAGAAGATCCTTCATCATCAGTGATTATATTTGAATCTATAAAGCCTTCAGCACTTCTAAAAATATTTGTTAGTTCTTCATTTGTAAGTGAAGTTGGTAAATTATGAACGATTAAAGGAATGAATCTTCTTTGTGGTATAGAAATGATTTGTCCTTTTGCTTTATCTTTACCTAAGAGTTGATGATGCTTTTTTAAAGGGATAGCGAATTCAACTCTTAATTCACTCTTACCAATAAAAGTTCTATGATAATCTTCGATAAATTCCAAGGCAGCTTTTCTATTGTCAAAGTCTATATAACCAAACCCTTTTGACTCACCAGTAGATTTTGTCACTAATCTAATATCTTTGGTATAAGGTAATGTCCCAAATTTTTTCTTTAAATCGTTTAAGGTGTAATCAAATGGTAAATTATGGAGAATGACAGATTTACTTTCTGAAGTCAAAGATCTCAAGTCACTTGATTTGATCTTGATATTGCCTAAATTAATCAATTCAGGGCCATCTGCCATCTTAGCTTTTTGGTTCAGAGTTAAACGAGTTTCAACTTTTTTTGTTTCATCTATAGGCTTTGTCTTTGATTTTGAAACATCTTCCAAGTTTGCGTAGTTCTCTTCATTTAAAAGCTCAAAGTTTGATTGACGAAGTATTGGTGTGTCGACTGGATCAATATATCGAGCGTTTCCTTTTGGTTTGTGGGTGGGCATTTTGGTAGTGAATGAAATTTCCTTTGTGGTGGTTTTGGGGGAGTTTTTTACACAAAAATAATACTGAATTGATTATTTATTTATTAACTCTTTTTTATTTATTTATGAATTCTTTTATTAATAATTTAATATTTTAATATTGATTCAAAAATCTTTGATCTTTTCTGAAATAGCTTTTTCCACATCTTTGTAAACTTCATCGACTGAGTGATCACATCTCAATCTCACAACTTTTCCTTGTTTATCAAAATATTCAACGACTGGATAACTTGTTTCAACAAAAGTTCTGAATCTTTTAGTAATACTTTCAATGTTGTCATCTGCACGACCTGAAGTTTTACCTCTTTCTAATAATCTTTCTAACATGACTTGTTCTGGACATTCAAAAAAGATTGTAAATGAGCTTGTCGCAATATCCTCTTCAAAGGTGACTGCTTGATCCATCTTTCTTGGGAATCCATCAATTAAGAATTTCTTATGCCCTTTGGCGAATTCTTCCAACATTGTTTGTTTCAATAATGCAATTGTAACTTCTTGAGGGACAATCAAACCGTCTTTAATATGTTGAGCAATCAATTCACCATACTTAGATCCTTTTCTTTGCTGTTCAGCTCTTAATAAGTCACCAGCTGATAAATGAACAAATCCATGATCTTTAACTAATTTTGCACTTTGAGTACCTTTACCTGATCCTGGACCACCTAATATGAAGATGACAGAGACTTCACCATCTTTAAAAGCTTTCTTCTTTGGTTCGATTAATTCACTTGGGCCTCCTCTTTGATATGAGATGGATATTATTGAAGAACCAACTGCTAAAAGACCTAATACTAATGCAATTTTACCTCTATTTTGTGGCTGTTGTTGTTGAGTAGAATAAAATCTTGGTCTCAAAGAACTTCTGAATGAACTTCCAAATCGGATTGGTGCTCTAATTGGTGCTCTTTTTAGTGAAAACATCGATATTAAATATAAATAAATAGAAAGAATAAATTGTTGAATAAAATTTATACACTCAAAACCTTTCCAAATCAGGAAAGAAAACTCTTCAACAATTCATTGTTGTATCTTAAATATTTTCCATTAATCTCTGAGCTGAATCCTCTTGTTGCTAGATTAGATAATAAAGTAGCTGGTATTAATGGATCTAATAATAAATTATTTTCTTTTAAGTCAATAAATCTTTGTAAACCTTCTTTTGTCATATTTTTTCCATGAACATTTCTAATTTCTGTTTGCATTTCTGTATCAACTGTACCTGGAGCAATTGCAACTGCTGAAATTTCAGGTTCTTCTGCTGACAATTGTAAAACGAAATGATTAACTGCAGCTTTTGAAGCTCCATAAGCACCCCAACCAGATGCACCTGATTGAGATGCACCTGATTGAGATGCACCTGATGAAACAACAACTAATTTACCCTTTGAAGCTCTTAAATATGGGATTGCTAATGAAGTTAAACTCACAATTGAAAAAAAGTTGATATCAAATAACCTTTTCCAAGCTTCGATATCAGTAAATTCAATTGATTTAACTGGATCAATAATTCCTGCATTTGCGATAATCGAATCAATTCTGTTAAATTTATTAATAGTAAAATTAATAATCTCTTCAGATGACTCATTAACATCCCCTACAACATATTCAAATTTATCACCATATTTCTGTTTAAACTCCTTTAATGGACCTTCAGTTCTAGCAACTCCGACCACTTGATTATTATCTTTTAATAGAACATCAACAATCTTAGCACCAATCCCTAAACATGTTAGTATCCACCATCAAGACAGTCTCATATTCATACCTTTAGATACACCAGTAACAATAATAACGGCCATTTGTTAAATCACCCTGCAATCGCGAACGTCAATGTTTTCAATTAAAATTAAATCTCTTTTATTTACATTCAATAAAGTATGGAAAAAAGTGAGTTTCCAAATCAAATTCTAATGAGTCTGGTATTAACTGTTTTAAGTAAACCCTGATTGGGCAAAGGGAATCCAGTGCAGGAATATAACCATACACGGATTCTGTAAATATGAAGGAAAAGGTTGTTCTTTTAACCATGATGATAATAATAAGAAAAGTTCTTCTCATATTTCGAATAATCTAGCAGATCAAGTGAAGAACTTGTCAATAACAGATGCTAATATCCCACGTCCTGCAAGCCAACCAAATTCAATAACTGCTACTCAGGAACCAATCAAAAAGAAATTCAACGTTGCAAGTGCTGGTTATACTCCATCTTCAGTTTTAGCAAAATCAAGATCAACTCAATCTCCAAAATTATCTGATCTACCCTCATTCATCCCAACGTCAATCCCTGAAAATGATCAACTACAATTACAATCTCCAATGCAATCAACTCCTTCTCAACCTTTGCCAACAAGATCGTTTAATCCTGATAGTCCTGCTTTCACACCATCTGCTAATATAACTTCAATCCAAACATCTCCTCAACTCCTCAATCCTTATTTGAACTACCAGCCATTGAACACAAACCCAGTTCCAAAATTTAATCCTTATGCTCAATCAAATGATTCAATCTTCAATTCAAACCAACAGTCAAATTTCATGTATCAACAACCTCAACCTCCACAGCAACAACAGTTAAACACGTATCCTTTGCAATACCATCTTTATGCCCCAACTCCTCCTCCTCATCTACAAATGCCTTTAACTGGTAATAAAGAAAATTCTCAAAGTTTATTTATACCTGGTAAATTAAGAGAAGCATTGACTCAAAAGAATGAAGATACTTTAAGAATTTTCCCAAATTCAAACTTACCTGAATATGTTGACGTTTACTACGATTTATATCCATTAGATAAAACTTTAGAAAAAAATAATAAAAATTATGGTTTTACAAATAGTTTATTTAAAGCTTTTTCAAACATTGACGGCCATGTTTATGCTTTAAGAAGAATTGAAAATGTTCAATTATCTCAAGACAAAAGTGTTTCTACCATAAATCGTTGGAAAGAAATTAAAAATTCAAACGTTTCAAAGGTTATTGATGCTTTTACAACAAGAGCTTTTGGTGATAATTCTTTAATAGTTGTTTATGATTATTATCCATCTGCTAAAACTTTAGATGAAATTCATTGCAATCCAATATTTGGTGAACAACAATCTGTCAAAGGTTTATTATGGACTTACTTAATTCAAATTTCAATGGCAATCGCTTCAATCCATTCAATAAATTTAGCTGCAAGATCAATCTCTTTACAAAAAATTCTATTGACAAGCAAAAACAGAATTCGCTTATCCGATATTGGTGTTAACGATATTTTACAATATAATGAAAATCAAACAAAACAAGACTTAGAAGCATTGCAATTGAACGATTTAACTCAACTAGGTAAAACGATATTTAAATTATACCTAACAACGGTAAATTCTCCATTCAAAAACTTACCAGACCTTCAACACGTTCAAAAATTAGATTTTATTGACATTGGTTTAAAAAATGCTTTGGTTTATCTATTAGATGAATCTAACAATAGTCGATCAATATTTGAATTTCAATCAGTCATTTCATCTAAGCTATATGATGAATTTGACAAAACCCAATTCAATGCAGATTACTATGAGGCTCAACTAACAAAAGAATTGGAAAATTCAAGATTAGTTAGATTAATGGCCAAGATTAACTTCATCATTGAACGTCCCGAGTTAAATAAAGTGTTGTCTCCAAATGGTGATAAATATCCGATAACTTTGTTTCACCATTACGTTTTCCATCAAGTCGATGAGAATGGCCATACTGTTTTAGATTTGTCTCACGTTTTAAGATGTTTGAACAAGCTAGATGTTGGTATCGATGAAAAAATCCTGCTAGTCTCTGCAGATGAGCAGAGCTGCCTGATCGTTTCTTACAGAGAATTGAAGGACTTGATTGCAAGAACGTTTACCGAATTATTGAAATAATAGTAACAATTTATATAAAAAAAACCAAAAAAACTTTAAAATATACGGTACGTACTGTCATAAACCTGTAGTTAAACTGCTATAATCTCCGTATCTTTATCCTGATGTATGTTTTTCTTGCGATTTTCAACCACAATTAATTTTCAAAAGGCCCTTACATTGAAATTTAACTAAATTTGTTCTATAATTTGGGAAATATAGTAAATCTATAGCCTTGAATACGTTAATGTGCTCAAACGGCTCAATTTCACGATACAGAAATATTCTAATGAATATCTTGTTAGAAATGAAAATTCAAAAGTACAAAGTTGAACCTTTACTGTTTATGTGTCCGATGGATATCCGACTATTGCCTTCTATATGACATAATAACAGAGTAATATCCGACTCAGCAACCATAATATTTTGGCAGAAGATCTTAGATCTAATTGAAGTATTTTTATAATACTATGGTTTTTAGATATTTTCATGGATGGATAATATCTAATTTTCAGAGGTGAGGAATAATAATTATAATGTTATTTTGAAGATTCTGTTTTTAGATTATTTGGATGTTATAATTTCCAGTAGATTTTTTTGTTATTTTATTTATTGAAGAGATAAGTTATAGATCTTTCAATTTAAATATCTGTATCTTAACAACAAGTTTGCTCTTGAAATAATATTTACATAACCTCTCTATTGATACTACCATTATAGAGAGCATACATTGTCTTTAATAAAATTGTGGGTATATGGTATAAACTCTAACACAAAAACGTAAAAATTTAGATTTTGAAATTGTGCAAAAAAGCCAAAAATGTGTGTTTTTGTGAATTTTAAATGAAACTTAATTGATTCCATTATCTGTTCAGTTCAGCGATGTCTTACAGTCTTGAGTATTTCAAGAATAAATTTAAGAGATTAGTTATTGAAGTTCATCATAGAAAAAACAAAATTAGTAATAGAGAACATATAATTCATATCAAAGATCCAACCAAGCCATTTATCACATTAAGAGTTGATAATGAAAATTCAGAGTACGAAGATATTGAATCAACGGATGGTGAAGTTGAGCCTGAACATTTTGATGGGTTTAGTAGTTTTTCAAAATCACAAGAAGATTTAGTTGTTGAGTCAAGAGTTTCCTCCTTTACAAGAAGAACCAGGCCATTAAATATAATTTCAAGACCTTCAACACCAACTGACTCAAATCAAGCCCATTTAGAAATGTTGGAACATCAGAAAAGGTTAGAAGATACACTTAAAGGTCATATTAATTATATTGAAACAGAATTACCTCCAAGAAGAAGATTTTGGTTTTTTGGACGAAGATATCCTGAGTTAAAAGAAGGCAATAAAGATTCAAGAGAACCAATAGAACTTATAAATAACGACAACGAAGATGAAGATCTATCAGAAAATAATATTGAATTGATCGCACATTCAAGTAAAGAACCAACAGATGTTAATAATAATTATGAAACAGAACCGTTTAATTTCCAAACCAACGAGAAGCTGTCTTCATATTCAAGAAAAAAACATAATTTATCATTGTTAAGTTTATCAAAACCATCAAGCAGAGAAAATTGCAATTGTGCTGCATGTATTAGAAGACAAAAAAATCAATTAGAACCATGGAAGATTGTTATGAATGATATATCTTTACATGCTGCATTGTTATCTACTGGAGCTAAAAATCCAATTCAACATGAATCATTTAATAATTTAGTTGCAGATTTCACAAGTTCCAAACACGAATTCAATAGTAATTATAACAATAAGAGAATATTCTCATCCGGGTCCGAATTGGTTTCATTACAAACAAATAATCCATTAAACATTGGTAAATTCACAATACTGAATGACGAAAACCATGTTATTGAATCTGATCTTTTAGAGTTTTCAAAACCAGTTACAAGAGAACAAATTACAAACAATGAAACAGTAGCAGCTATACATCAATCAAATAATAATTCCATAATATCAGATCCAATAGAATATGGACAACCAACTTCTGGATTATACAGTGATGTTTTTCAAAATTATGAATATTCAGATGAAAGCGAAAAAGTTCAAACAAAAGAAGAAAAAAAAGAAAAAGACAATGAAAGTATCGATTCAGAGACTCAACCATTGAAAGTATCAGCAAGAAGCTTTTTTAAACAAATTTTTTAATACAAAAAAATTGACACAAAATTATTCACTGTAGATCAAAAAATTTCACCGGAAAAATTGACAGAAGACTTTTTGAGGCTCAACTAAAGATATGAAACAAGAATATCTGTTGAAAAATTCCTGATTTCAGGAATGTACCTAATCTAGCACCATATAAGACATTAATTGAAGTATTTTTTTTTATAATTAAATATCTTTAATTAATAATGGGTTGTTCAGCAAGTACACAAGCTCATGGTGATGAGATCGACCCATTCTTACAAAATCAGAGAGCGAATGCAATGATTGAAAAGCGTTTACAGTTAGAAAAGCAAAGAGATAAGAATGAGGTCAAGTTATTGTTATTAGGTGCAGGCGAATCTGGTAAATCTACAGTCTTGAAACAGATGAAGGTTTTGCATCACAATGGGTTTACCCATCAAGAACGGCAGCAATATTCCCAAGTTATTTGGGCAGACGCAATTCAAAGCATGAGAATCTTGATTCTCCAAGCAAGGAAGCTGAACATACCTTTATTATGCGACCAAGAGGATTCAAACTTGAATCAATGCAAACAAAGCATTTTAAGAGCTAAAGTTTTAGATCAGATTGATACCAGTATAGCCGGTGGAAATGGGTTTCTTAATGACTATGTTTTGAAATATAGTGAAAGAAGTGAAGCTAAAAGAAGAATTCAGAGCACTGGATTAACTGGTTCAATTTGGGACAATGAGAAAGAAGTTGATATTAGCGAAGGTAATTTTGATTATAACGAGTTAAAAGAATCAACGATTAGACCTGATGTTAGTGTAATTAATTCCAATATTTTGAACAATAATGATGAAGAAATAACAAGAATTGAAATCGCAGATTCAATCTATCAATTATGGTTAAAAGATACTGGAATCCAGCAATGTTACTTAAGATCAAATGAGTTTCAATTAGAAGGTAGTGCATCTTATTACTTTGATAATATTAAGAAATTTGTAGATCCTCAATACGTTTGCACAAATGAAGATATTTTGAAAGGTAGAATTAAAACAACTGGTATTACAGAAACAAGTTTCAATATTGGATCTTCAAGATTTAAAGTTTTAGATGCTGGTGGTCAAAGATCTGAAAGAAGAAAATGGATCCATTGTTTCCAAGACATCACTGCTGTGCTATTCGTTTTAGCTGTATCAGAATATGATCAGATGCTATTTGAAGATGAAAGAGTCAACCGTATGCATGAAGCAATAATGTTATTTGATTCATTATGTAACAGTAGATGGTTTATTAACGTCCCATTTATTTTATTTCTAAACAAGATTGATTTATTTGAAAAGAAGATTACATTATCACCAATTAAGAAATATTTCCCTGAATATACAGGTAAAAATGGCGATGTTGATGCTGGTTTAAGATATTTTGAAGGTATTTTTTTACGACTAAATAGAACAAACAAACCGATTTATCTTCACAGAACTTGTGCAACTGATACCCAAAGCATGAAATTTGTTCTAACAGCAGTTACGGACATGATTGTTCAACAGAACTTGAAAAAAAGCGGACTTTTATAAGGAAAAATACATATGATTTATTGATATTTGTACTATACGGATCCTGTCCTCCGAATCTGGGGAAATTTTTATTTATAAGATAACGATTCCCTCATTTTTCTTAAAAGCGAGTTCCTTATTTGTTTTAACCTTGCACTGAAAACTGAACTCGTTTTATTTAAATCTTAGCTCTTTCAGAAATCTTTATTGTTCACTTTATTTGGTATCAAAGTGTTCAAAGACACGACCTTTTCTTATCAAAATGCAGAATAGTACCTCATATCGAGGTGTTAGAATATTTGGATTTGGTTCAATAATACCCATGGAGCTGATACGGACAGAAGATGAAAATATTGCTGAACCATTTGATTGTTTCAAAACACCTTCTGCGTTTAATTCACACAATCTAACTTTGACTGTTACAACACCAAATAGCGAGGTCATAAATGAGCTCATAGATGATGATGAAGGTCCAAGAGTGAGAAGTGAAGACAACCAAGATGAGAAAGAAGAAGAAGAAGAGGGAGAAGATATCCATTCAATGGATGGTCCTACTAGATTCCCATCTTCGCAAAATGTCATAAGAATGAAGAATAAATATTTATTTAATATAGATGGAATGAGTCCAATCAATGAAAGAATAGATAGAACCAATCGAAACCAAATTGATTTTAATGACCTTGATGTGATACGTTCAATAGTAATGAATGCAGAATTAGGAAGAGTTTCATTAATAGGAATCAATGATACAGAAGAAGATGATAATGAAGAAAATGAGAAAATGCAATAATGAACAATAATCTAATGAAATATATTTAATGATGCACATTTAATGATTCAAATCTAATGATACATCAGTGAACATATTTGTTGTAGCTGGAATTGACACAAATTGTAATCGGAAATTAATTACGTAATCCAGATTTGTCATTTTTTAAGGCTAAAAAGGTGTCTAGAGCTAATGAGTTTAAAATTATAAATATTGAAGAGATTCCACTTATTTAAATTAGATACTAAAGAAAACAAAATGTCAATTCAATCTGGTCACATAGGAAAAATTTCATATTTACCTCTTGATGAAATAAAGAGACCAATTCCACCTGTTCTCGATTATAGTAAAATCGATTCTATGGTCTCACAGTTAAATGGTGTTCCAATGGCAAGCCAAACGTGTTCTTTAGAACAAGCAAGAGATCTTAATGGTGAATTACCACCAGTGGATGTCTTAGCAATTAGGGATAATGGTAAGACGTATTATTTTGCATTTGGAGGTTGCCATAGGTTTCAAGCATACGAAAGATTTAATGGTGAAAAATTAGTTAAATGCAAGATTTTACCAGCTACAAAGAACCAATTAAAGTTGTATCTTGGTGGTTCCTTAAGTGCTTTCTTTCAAGATGAAAAATAATGTTAGTGTAATATAAGAATAATGATAATGAAAAAAGTAAATTTGAAAAGCCTGTAAAACATTCGATAAATTGAAACGGCTCTTTAAGCCTGCATACATCACTTAGAAGGAACCTAGATGTAATCAATAGACCGTTATGTATTCGCAAACAGTAGTTATAGGCAACTATAAAAACGTGGGTCAAATCTCAGATCTAACTGATAACAATTTATTTATCCCAAAGGTCACAATACCCTAAAACATATCGGGCGACTTGATAAATCACCTACAATTTCGAACATTTTACAATAAATTAGATGGTAATATATACATCTAATATCAAGAAATCAGTATATTTTAAGGATCAGCTTATTCTAGAAAACAAAACCACCTGGGCAAGTGAATAGAAATATCTTCAATTATGCAAACTGGTGCAACATATGAATTCATTGAAATAGCGGAGGTTGATACAAAAAGATTTTCACTCCACGTTTCTACCAATGAATCAAGTTTCTGTCTATAAACTAATTTGCGTTTTCAGTAAAAAATATAATATGAATAATCAGACCTTAATGAGTTAAGATCAACGAAATATGTCAGAGTGACAATATGACTTGAACTAGTCTCAAAGAATAAAGCAACTCTTTAAGTCTCTCCAATCAATTTACATAATCTCTTTATGCACAAAAGACACAATTAGGCTGCAGCATTTTGAAATATTTTTTTTTTCCAGCTGTGAGGCTTTTGTGCATGCAGGGACTATTAAAGCCCGAAAAAAAAGGACCATAGATACTATACTTTTATATAAGTAAATTCAAATGGTAAAGAGTTCTAATAAATACTGAAATCACCAGCAATTAGCCCACTGATTTACTGATTTTACTCATTAAGTCTCAGTTGCCCAGAGTGCCCACGTTTTTAATTGAAGTTAAGCCAAGATGACACAAGAGACAAAAGCAGACATGGTAGGTGCACACACAGAGACTACAGGCTAAGCATCCCAGTAAAAATTTCAGTGTACTGAGCCACCCAGTAAAAGATAGATACTAATTATCAACTTGGCAAATTTAAAGCAAGTAAGCACCAGAATATAATGTAAAACGAGTTTAACCCATGTGTACTATACTAAGAAAAGTTTTCTTTTTCTTTTCTATGTATAAATATGAGATAAATCCTATACTTTTTGGAAAATTAATCAAGATCAAAAAAGATGTCACAATTATCACAATTTGATTATATTTTTGCGATTGCAGTTATCTTTGCATTCTTAGATGCATGGAATATTGGTGCTAACGATGTTGCTAACTCATTTGCTTCTTCAGTTTCATCAAGATCTTTGAAATATTGGCAAGCAATGATTTTAGCTGGTATTATGGAATTTTTGGGTGCAGTTTTAGCTGGTTCAAGAGTTTCTGATACTATCAGATCTAAAATTATCAATGTTTCAGCCTTTTCTGATGAACCAGCTGTTTTAATGTTAACAATGGCTTGTGCTTTAGTTGGTTCATCAATTTGGTTATCAATTGCTACATATCTTGGTATGCCAGTTTCCACAACACATTCTATTGTTGGTGCAGTTATTGGTTCAGGTATTGCTGCTGTTGGTTCTGACAATATTATTTGGGGTTGGTCAGGTTTCTCACAAATTGTTGCATCATGGTTTATTGCACCATGTATCGCAGGTGCGTTTGCTACAATTACTTTCTTAATTTCCAAATACGGTGTTTTAGAAAGAAAGCATAGTATTAGAAATGTCTTTTTCTTGATGCCTTGTTTAATTTATTTAACCTTCTCAGTTTTAACTATGTTAATCGTTTGGAAAGGTGCACCAAACTTAAAATTAAATAAATTATCAAGTGGTGCAATTATTGGATCAATCTTCGGTGTTGGTGCCTCTGCAACTTTAATCTATTTCATTTTCTTATTCCCATATTTCAAAAGAAGAATTGTTCATGAAGATTGGAGATTAAAATGGTACCATGTTTTCATTGGTCCAGTTTATTACTTTAAATCCACTGACGATATTCCACCAATTCCGGAAGGTGTTGAATTAATTCCAGATTATTACAAAGGTAAACGTTTTGAAGATTACGATGATTTAAAAAAGACAGATGAAGAATCCTCAACTCACGTTGATGTCTCTTCAGAAAATAAACAAGCTTCATTCGACAAAGAATTAGAAGACTTAGAACAAAAACATCAATCTAAACCAAAGACAAGCCATGACGAAATGCCATTAGAAAAATTAGAAACTACTGCTCAATTATGGTGGTCAATGTTAAAATCTCCACCACAATGGCCAAGATTATTATGGTTAGTTTTATCTCATGGTTTCACTCAAGATGTTATTTCCAATCAAATCAGAAATGCTGGTGCATTAAGTGGTGATATTAAAACCATGCACTCAAAAGCTAAATATTATGATAACAAACTAGAATATTTATTCTCATTATTACAAGCAATTACCGCATGTACAATGTCTTTTGCCCATGGTTCTAATGATATTTCAAATGCAGCAGGTCCATTATCAACTGTTTATCAAACTTGGAAAAGTAATGCTGTTACCTCAAAATCTGATGTTCCAATCTGGGTTTTATGTTTCACTGCAGGTTCATTAGTTTTAGGTTGTTGGACTTATGGTTACAACATTATGAGAAATTTAGGTAATAGATTGACATTACAATCACCATCAAGAGGTTTCTCAATTGAATTAGGTGCTGCCTTAACCACAGTTATGGCTACACAATTATCAATTCCAGTTTCAACTACTCAATCTGCTGTTGGTGCTACCGTTTTTGTCGGTTTATGTAATAAAGAGTGGAAAGCGGTTAATTGGAGAATTGTTGCTTTCTGTTATTTAGGTTGGATTTTTACATTACCATGTGCAGGATTAATTGCAGGTATTGTTAATGGTATTATTCTTAATGCTCCACGTAAAGGAGTTCAATACGAATTAAGTTAATTGATTTTTTTATAGAGACAAACCCTTTCTGTAGCGGAATCCGTTTTTTGTATTTCCATTCAATCATAAATTTTACCCCAATTTTTAAACGTTCGATTTATAAAAATTAGTATAAAAGGAAGATGAATTTCTCATTTTATTTATTTAAATCTTAATTTAGTAAATAACCTTTATATTTTGAAATGATTCATTTATAAGTATATTTTATGATATATTTTATGATTTAATTATGGTTTTATTATATTGATGGTTACAGCCAAAGAGGTAACCCCCATGATATTTTTTTTTTTTGCTCCCTTACCCTTGGTCCATTCAATAGATCATCTGTACTCAGAGTTTACACCCAATTAATGATATATCTATCAATGGTCACGATATTGATTAGGAGCGACGTTATACTTAGAGATGTTTGACTGTAGAAATGATGGATCCCACGGGATGAAGATGAAAGAAGAGCCCATTTGCAACGGACCCGTAAAAAGATTTGATAAAGACGAAACGTGATTGGCTAGAGATGCCGCATTAGCTAATCTTCTCCTTCTGTATTACATAATCCACCTCTGCCTAGCCCCACCGGATTGAAGTTACCGAGAATTAATAAAATGTGTGGATGTATTCTTCCATAATTATGAATAAGGTCATTCAATCTATGAATTGGCAAACTTTTATAAAACGATAATTTTCCCCTGTTAAATTAAGATTTCACATAACCATTTAAATGTTTTCAAGAATTGCTAAAAGATCATTCTCATCATCAGCTGCTACTAATTATAAAGTTACTGTTTTAGGTGCTGCTGGTGGTATTGGTCAACCTTTATCTTTATTATTAAAATTGAATCACAGAGTCACTGATTTATCTTTATACGATATTAAAGGTGCTGCCGGTGTTGCTGCTGATTTATCTCATATTCCAACTAATTCAACTGTTAACGGTTATACCCCACAAGTTGAAGAAGGCTTAAAAAGTGCTTTAACCGGTTCTGATGTCGTTTTAATTCCAGCTGGTGTTCCAAGAAAACCAGGTATGACCAGAGATGATTTATTTAACATTAATGCATCAATTGTTAGAGATTTAGCTTCAAGTGTTGCTGATTTCGCTCCAAATGCCTCTGTTTTAGTCATTTCAAACCCTGTTAACTCCACTGTTCCAATTGTTTCTGAAGTTTTCAAAGCTAAAGGTGTTTACAACCCAAAGAAATTATTTGGTGTTACTACTTTAGATGTCTTAAGAGCATCAAGATTCATTTCAGAAGTTGCTGGTACAGATCCAACAACTGAACCAGTTCCAGTTATTGGTGGTCATTCTGGTATCACTATTGTTCCAGTCCTTTCCCAATCAAAACACAAAGGTATTGAAGGTGAACAAAGAGATGCTTTAATCCACAGAATCCAATTCGGTGGTGATGAAGTCGTTAAAGCTAAAGATGGTGCAGGTTCAGCAACTTTATCAATGGCTCAAGCTGGTGCTAGATTCGCCGCTGCTGTCTTAAAAGGTTTAGATGGTGAAAAAGATGTCATTGAATCAACTTTCGTTGATTCCCCATTATTCAAAGATGAAGGTATTGAATTCTTCGCTTCTGCTGTTACTTTAGGTCCACACGGTGTTGAAAAAATTCACGGTTTAGGTGAGTTAAATGAATATGAAGAACAATTAGTTTCTAAAGCCAAAGAAGCCTTAAAAACCAACATTGCCAAAGGTCAAAAATTCATTACTGAAGCTAAATAAATGATAAAGAAAAAATTATAGTTTGTTTATTTATTTTTTTATATTCGTATTTGTATAGAATTAAGTTATGGAAAGCACTAGTATATAGATCATGATATTCCTAGCTAGTTTATAAAGTTTATTTATTATGATATTATGAGTTAATAATCTTTTGTAGTATTAAGTACATTAAATGCATTAAATATATTAAATCTATCAAATATGTCAATAAGACAATTAATCATAAAGTCATGTGACCGAATCAACTTTTGTTTCCCGATTGGGAATTCCCCGATAAAAATTTAACGTGTTTGTTTATTTTTTACGCATATAATTAAAACTGATTAAATTTGATTCAAAAATAAATAAATTATGCAATAAATTTAATTAAATGTTGATGATTTTATCTAATTAATTCATTAATATAAACCTTAATTCAAAAATATACAAAATTCAATTAATTTCCTAATTCGTATAAGTAATATAAATTTATTCGCGTTTGGAAAATTTTTTTTATTGGCTGAGTATTAAAACTACAGAAACAAGAATAAGATGATGAAACAGAGACCAACCGTTATTAGCGTGGTGCATGTGCTATTCAGTTTATTCTGTTATATTCAAATTGAGTATCATTGATTCATATTACTATTTGATAATAATTAGTTGCGTCTATGTTGTATATAAACGGTAATGAACCTTAATAAATTTATCAAATTAAGTAATAATGACTTCCTAATTAGCGAGATTAATTAATTACATGAAAGTGGATATTAATAGAACAGGAATTGAAATTTGAGGTTAAGTAGTAATACAAGAGACACGTATTAGAATGGATTGATTAATAGAAATAGGAAGGAAAAGTAAAAGAATATAATAGACTGATTAGAATAAGTACTATATATTGTAGTATTGCAATAAGAGAGTCATCCCCAATTACACGGATTTGTA
The DNA here is from genome assembly GCA_030568845.1 of Millerago galiae. Lineage (NCBI taxonomy): Eukaryota > Fungi > Ascomycota > Saccharomycetes > Phaffomycetales > Phaffomycetaceae > Millerago > Millerago galiae. Next base: position 21,136 of record JAJMIZ010000014.1, on the reverse strand, counting down.
TACTTTTTTCCATATTTTAAATTATACGCGTCATTACTACTCTCGGAAGTCACCCAAAACCCAAAATTATATTAGGCAATAAAAAAAAGTTACAAAAAATTTGAATTCTTAGATATTTTGCTTTCATTTCTTTTTTGCTAGTGTTTTTTTCCCTCCATGCTAACAATGAGTTCTCCACCCCAGTCAGTTTCAATGTCTCAATTCACCATTTTGAGCTCTTCTCCTTTGAAACCATCAAATTTTTATTTTCAAGATCAGGATAATAATAGTTCAATGATACACGATGAAAAATTTAATAATAACGAACAAAATGATCATGCTACAGATTTGGATGATAAAAGTGCTGGCTACTTAAAATATCCTCCTCAATCTGCTCAAATTTATAATCATAGTCAAAACGGTATGGATTATGATATCTCTCAATTGCAAGATAATAACCATCCACAATTAAATTTATACCCTCCGATGGAATTCACACCACACCCACATAGATCACTCAGCAAGAGCCCCATCCCTACAAGAATGAAACAATCAGAATCTACAAACACTTTAGCATCTCATGATTCAGTTCCATTATTAGCAATGTCCACTTCAATGTCAGATACTTCAATTGCTTCCCCAATGTCTTTTCAGAACCATATGGCTACTCCAAGACGTGCTCCAAATACTAGAAGATTATCAGCTACTACCCCCTTCCAAACTCCAGCACAAAATCAATACTCTCCAATCACTGTTAAAAATGGTACAACTCCATCTTCATCAATTCACAAAAATAGAAGACATAGAAGAACGAGATCAAGACTGAGTTTAGACGCAACTGGTGCTGCTTCTATTGTTACCATTCATCATTCAACTTCAACTAATTCCATTAGATCACCAGCTGCTGGTACAAATCCATTCTATACACCTCCATCATTTTTATCACCGTTAAATCAAAATCAAAATATTAATTTAAATGAATCTCCTTCAGCTACTCCATTGGCTACTCCTTCTGGAATTAGAAAATATAATTCATTTAGTTCAATTTCTCCAAATATGTTAATGTCTTCACACCTTAATGAAGAACATCAATTAAGAGCCAATAATAATGCGGTTTACGTTGCTGCTGCTGATTTAACTGTTAGATTGGCTTCTAAATATACAGATGATTCACATCATCCAAGTCATGAAATGTTTGCAAATCAACACTTACTTGATTATCATCATCATCAACAACAGCAAAGAAATTCAGAACACTTTTTATCAGATTCAATTCATTCAGAATTACCCCAACGTCATAGTTTCCAACAACATCACCATAACCAATTCAGTATTTCTAATGATCAAGGTTTGATGGATCAAATTCCTGAGCATGTTTCTGATGCTTCTTCAATGTCAAATTCTTCATCATCAAATTCTTTATCATCAAATGGCCCAATTTCAATTCAAACAAAAGGTCCGGGTCAATCCATGAGAACAATCAGTATTTCAAAACCATTATCAAGATCACATTCTTCAATCAATTTATCTTCAATCATTGCACCACCAGAGATCAAACATTATGATATTTTACAACCACGTAAGAAGAAGTTAAACAAATCAAATTCAACAACTTCAATCTTAGAAACAAATGAACAGCTGATTAAGATGGGTAAACCTCCAAAAAAAGTTCATTGTTGTCCTTTATGTAATGCTGCTTTTCAAAGACCTGAACACGTTAAACGTCATATGAGATCTCATTCTTCTGAAAAGCCTTTTGAATGTGATCAACCGGGTTGTGGTAAAAGATTCAACAGACCTGATAATTTGAAAGCACATTTAAGAAAGATTCATAAGTGTCAAGTTTAGTAGTTGTGTTGGTGTATGTTTGTTTTATGGGTTTGTTATGATTAATTTATTCGTTCGTTTTATGTTTTTAGAGAAAACCGTTATGAAGTTATATTTTTAGTTTGCATTGGACTTCATATATATTTTGTTTTATAAATTTCTTTTATTATTACTCAATGTAGTATAAAAATATTATTAAAGGTATATTAACACAGAAAGAAATATGAATAAAGATTATAAGATTTCTCTAATAACATCACCAGTTGGGAAGTTTTCTCCAGTATTTAAAACTCCTGAACTGTTTTGGAATTTTTGATGTTTAAGTGCTGCTAAAGCGTAAAAGATTGAACTAATCAATAAAAAGACTGCACATACAATCAATGAAGTGGAAGAAACAATCAATGACAACCATTGGATAACGGACATTATTAGATAGAACCCTGCCCTTGGCCAATTTTGATTGAATCTTTTAATAAAGGTATTGAAGTTATCACTTAATGGACAGATCTTTAATAAGAATGGGATTTCAACGAATATTAAAATCAAACCTTGTACACTTAATTGTTAGTTCTATATTGAGAATTGTTGCTTTCTACTTACATGCAAATGATTGAAAAGATGATAACTGTGCTGAAATGGAAAATATTAGCAATTCCTAAAGCTAAACATAAAATAATACAAAGGATACCATTCCTTCAATTGTTAGTATCTCATTAAACTTGAAGACAACAATAAAACTTACCATTGACCGTAAACACTGAAATAAAATTAGTACAGCCCAATTTGAAAAAAAAAACACGAAAAAAAAGCTTACCTAAAATTTTTGGAAAAGAAATCTTCTCTCAATCCATCAAAGTTGATGAAACTTGTTATCTTTAATGCCATTTGAGTTAAGAGTTAAAAATAAAACAAACTTTGTGGTTTTTTAATTTCCCAAAAAACCGAACAATAAACGAATTCCGAGGAAGACCGGAATTGATTATTAATTCGGGCAACTTCAATTTTTTTCTTTTTGATTCAACAAAATTTAATAAGGTGTAAAAAGTCAATTTTAAAAGGTTTAAAGGATTGAAAGTTTTGTTTTAACGTTCTTTGTTAGTTTTTGTTTTAGCTGATTACCTTTTTTTGCATTGTATTTCCTTTTTTTTAATTGGTTTTAAGCATTAAAATTTTCAAAAAAAAAAATGGTGTCAATTGATAGTGAATTAAAAGAAGATTATTCTAATGATTCTGATATTGAAGAATCTGATTCAGATAATTCATTCGATGATGATTTCAACGGTATTGGATTGACATTACCAAGTTTTTGGAAAACAACGAGTGATTCAAATCTTGAAAGTTTGAAAAATATAGCAACAGCAAGAAGAAAACAATTATCAAATTTTATTGATGATTTGAAATCAGGATTTTCATTACAGTCTTCTTTGGATAGATTCCAAACCATTAGAACTCTATTAGAAAGTCAAATTGACGAAACAATTCAAAATAATGTTGATACTTCTGAAGATGAAAATAATTATGAACCAAAGGTTATTAAACCTGCAACAGAACCAAAAGAAGTGCCAATATTACTGGATCAAGTCATTATTCCACAATCCAAAGAACCTAATCACATTAAAAAGAAGAAGAAGAAATTGAGAGCTAAAAAGAACACAGATTCTGAAGTTGAAGAACTAACTTTAGTTTCAAAAGATGATATGAATAATGAAGCTTTATTAAGAAAAAGAATTATCAAAATTAGAAAGCTACCAATCAGTGAGGAAGAAAAGAATAGATTAGTTCAAAAATTAATGATGGGAACTTATTATAATAATATCAAATTTGTTGATGATAACGGGGATGAAGTTTTTAGAATTTCAACTGATAATGTTGATGAAAGTGACGGAGAGCTAGATGAAGAAGATGAAACTGATGATGATGATGAGGAGGAGGAAGAAAATATTCAAGTTGCTGAAGATCTTTCCGAGCAACCTGTTATTATTCACGATGAAGATAAAGTTGCAACTTATTATGACGATGATGAAACAATTATGGGATGTCAGCATTACCAAAGGAATTGCAAAATGGAATGTTCTAAGTGTTCTAAATGGTATTGCTGTCCGATTTGCCATGATGAAGAAATAACAACACACAAAATGAAAAGAGAATTAACAAAACATATAATGTGTATGAATTGTTTTAATTCACAAGAACCAAGTGAATTTTGCGAATTTTGTGATATCAGATTTGCATTTTATTATTGTTCGAAATGTAAGCTTTATGATAATGATGATACAAAAGATATTTACCACTGTGATGACTGTGGAATTTGTCGTTTAGGTTTAGGCTTAGGTCAGGATTTTTTCCATTGTAATGGCTGTAATGCGTGTTTGTCAATTGAATTACAGGATGACCATAGATGTATTGAAAGGGCAACCCAATCAGATTGTCCAATTTGTGGAGAATTTATGTTTACATCGACAAAACCAGTTGTTTTCATGTCATGTGGCCATGCAATTCATCAAAGTTGTTACGAAGATCATTCAAAGCATTCATACAAATGTCCAACGTGTCATAAAACAATTTTAAATATGGAAGCACAATTCAGAGTTTTAGATAGAGAAATTTCTCTGCAACCTTTACCTGAACCATATTGTCAATGGACATGTATCATTCAATGTAATGATTGTAATGCCAAATCATCGTGTTCATACCATGTTTTGGGTTTGAAATGTGATAATTGTAAAAGTTATAATACATTTCAAAAGAAATTGATTAAACCTGAAGAAAGCGATTATGAAAGTGATATTTCATCGAATAACAACAATAAGAAGAGTTCAAGAGATTTGAGAAATATTTCAATTTTGAATTCCAATAGATTAAATACAAACTATTTAGTCAATGAAGAATTAAATAATAATTTATCATCATCATCAATTAAATTGAACGAATTAAATAATAATCAAATTGAATCGAAAACTTTAACATTACCACAACAGTTTTTAAATAACATTGATGAATATTTAGCAAATATCAACTACGAAACCTCTTCAGAAGAGGAAGAAAGTAATGATGAAGTTGATTTTTTAAATTTAAATAAAACTTTAAAACATATTAAAAATAATGAAATTGAAAATACTAATGAAAATTCAAATTTCTTTACTAATGCAATTAGAGATTTTTTGAAACCAACTACTAATGAAACAAATGAAGAAACTTAATACATATATTGCATATATCATGTGTGTAGTTTATAATTTAACACCTATTGCATTACCAAGATTTGCACCACCATCAACAGGTATAACTGCACCATTGATATAATCGGATTCTTTTGCAGTAAAGAATAAGATTACATTTTCAATATCTTGGGAAGTTCCTAGTCTTTGTTTTGGATTAGTTTTAACCATATTTTCACCATATTTATCTAGTAAACCATTTGACATCTTTGTTGGAAAGAAACCTGGGGCAATTATATTAACGTTAATATTTTGTGGACCCAATTCTAAAGCCAAAGCTTTACCCAAATGAGCAACACCGGCTTTGGAAGCATAATAGCCATAAGTACCTGACTCAATGGAATTCACATTAATACCAGCTACTGAGCCTGTTATTAAAACTCTTGAAGAATAATCTTTTGTTCCACCTTTCTTTAACAATTTATAAAATGCTTGAATTGTTAAAAATACACCTTTGACATTTAAGTCCATAACTTTATCAAATGCAACTTCTGGATGAGTTTCTAAACCTTCACCCCATGAAGCACCTGCATTGGCAATTAGAATATCCACTTGTGATTCTTTAGACTCAACAAATTTGTATAACTTAGTAACTCCTTCACCATTAGAAACGTCTGCTGCAATACCATCAACTTGACAATTTGGATTATACTTTTCAGCTAATTTTCTTAAATATTCAACAGTTTCTTGAACTGCTTTACCCTTTCTTGAAGTAATATAAACTGATTTAGCACCGTTTTTTAATAAAACCTCTGCACAGTTCAATCCTAAACCCCTTGAACCACCAGTAATCACAGCAACTTTTCCATTAACATTTAATCTCATTGTATTAATAAAGAAAATATAAAAGAAAGATAAAAGAAAAATTTCACTTTTTAAATACAAAAAAAAAGAACTCCAATTTTATTTTACCGAGGATGAAAATTCCATTTTTGACACAAAATATTCTTTTTCTCCACAAAAATAATTCACGTGAATTTCACGTGAAATAAAATTACTATAAAAAGGAATTTCCTGATTTGGGATTTTTGATTTGTTTTTTTCTCGTTTAGTTTTATTTTTTTTGCTTTTTTGTTGAGCATAAAATTTTGGGAACTAAAAAAATTTCATTAATTTGAAGTTTTCTGTGGTTTTTATGAACTCGATCTCTTATCTTGCGCATCGAGCAGATAATGTTCTACGACAAAGAAATGAAAATAGTGAAATTAATGAAGTAAATGAAATAATTGATGATTTAGATGATTATGAAGATAGAAGTGATAAAGAAGGTTATGGATCTGATGAAGAAGTTATTGAAGAACCAATCAAGAATTCCCCTTTAAGGAATCTTTTATCAATTATTTTATTTATTCCAAATTTGATTATAGTTAAACCAATTCAATATATTTGGTTTATAATTACATTTCCATTATATTTATTAGAAAAAAAACCATACGTTGAATCATCAACTGAAAAAATTAAAGAACCCATTGAAGAACCATTAGAATCGTTAGAAGAAAACAAATTAGAGCCTGTTCAATCAATTGAGTCTTATGAAAATAAAAATATATCAAATTCAACTATTTTTGAAGAAGAAGAAGAACAGCAAGTTCAACCGTTGTTGATCGACAAAAATTCTATTGAGTTGAAATCACCTACAAACTCTAACTCATTGCTATATCTATCATCAATGAATGAGACATCAAAAAATAAAAACATCAATTTAAACAATACTACAAGATCTTATTTGGCTTTCCCTAAAACCGTGTTTCCAACATCATTAATAAATTCATCGTTGAAAAAGACATTAATCTTAGATTTAGATGAGACATTAATTCATTCAATCTCAAGAGGTACAAGGATCTCAGTAGGCTCAGGTCATATGATTGAAGTTAGATTTCAAAATGAAGTACCAACTTTATATTATGTCTATAAGAGACCATACTGTGATTTATTTTTAAAGCAAGTCTCCAAATGGTTCAATCTAGTAATTTTCACAGCAAGTGTGCAAGAATATGCGGATCCTGTTGTTGATTGGATTGAATCTGAAAGAAAATATTTCAAAAAGAGATTTTATAGAAATAACTGTACATTAAGAAAAGGTCAAGGTTACATTAAAGATTTAGCAACTGTTGATAAAAATTTGAATAACTTAATAATTGTTGATAATTCTCCAATTTCATATGCAATGCATGAAAATAATGCAATTGTCGTTGAAGGTTGGATTAATGATCCAAGTGACACCGATTTATTAAATTTAATACCTTTGTTAAGTTCTTTAAGATATACAACTGATGTCAGAGCAGTTTTAGCTTTAAAAAATGGTGAAGCTGCATTTGAAAGATGAAAGATGAAAGAAGAAATACGAAAAACTAATGAATTAATGACCGTTATCATGATATAAAAATAATAAAAAAAAATTTCTACTGTATATTTAATTATTATTAATTATTTATCATTATTATTCGTAAAAAAAAAGCACTAAGATTCAAGGATAACTGTGGAACCACCTCTTAATGGTTTGACAATATGTAGATTCAATCCCATTCTTGGGTTCACAGGATTGGATTCACCGCTTTTATTACTGCTTATGCTTGATCTTTTCTTCATTTGGATTTTATCAGTACTTGAATGAGAACTAGTACTAAAAGGATAACCAAGGTCTGTTTGTGATTTCCTTTTATAATTTCCATCATCTGTATTGTTACCATTACGGTATTGAGAATCAATTTTGAAAGGACTTGATCCTTCATAAATTTTTGGATCATTATTTGTAATATCATCATTATTAATTGATGGACTACTAGCATGACTAGTTGATTTTTTAAATGCATGAAAGGGATTCCTAAGGTTGAAAAATGACTCTTCAGTTGGTGTTATTGTTGAGATGTTAATCGATTCTCTCGATTCATTATATTTATAAGATTTCAACATTGATTCTAAATTTTGGATTCTTTCATTTCTTGTTTCTGAAATCTTTTTAATTGTTGAAATTTCCTGTCTTAATAAATGGTTTTGGGATTCTAATTCTTCTAATTTAATTGTAAACTGTTCCAGCGTAACTTCTAAAGCTAAAGATTTACCTGATTCATTGGCAGCTTTTGCTTCCTTTAATTCCTCCAGTTTCAGCTGTAAATCCACATTTTTCATACATTCAAATTGAATGTCATTCATTAATTCATTATTTAATTTTTGCGAATCAATAAATTTTTGTTGTAAATTTGAATTTTTATAATTATGCTCATTTAGATTTGATACATTTGTTAATATTTCAGTTAATCTTGAAACTCTTTGATTTAATCCATTGATTTTCAATTCAGCTTCTTTATTAATTTCGATCTCACTTAGTGTAGTTTCTGATGGTGAAGAACTGATTTCTTCTGCCTCTTCCTTTTCAACTTTATAAATCCCAGTTTTCCATAATTCTAATTCATACATAACTTCTTGAGTTTTTAAAGATTGCTCTTCATTAATTTTTTTCAATTGATTAATTTGAGTTATTAAATCTAATTTACTTGGATCATTATTAACATGAGCCTTATTTTTAATCTTTTTAGCTCTGGTACCAAATCTTAAAGTTGAAATAGTTTCAGATTCATTAAAATTTGATGGAGAACAATTTATAATTAAACTAGTTCTAGAATTACCACCTAAAGATTCTTGTAAGATTCTTGTTAATTTTGAATGTCTATAAGGAATATGTGTTGATTTTGAGTCGGTTAATGCATTAATAACATTACCTAACGAACTCAAAGAACTATTAATCTTTTTGGCTTCTTCTAAATTAATACCAGTAACACCAGTTTTTTGAATTTTTTCACTACCAGCTAAATCAACCAAAAATAATTTTGATCGTTTAACTCCAAATTCAGGATTTTCTTGATTTAGATTAATTTGAAAAATTGCATGAGATCTTGAAGATTCTTCATTCATATCAGTTGAAGCTTTTGTTCTATTTTCATCACCATTATTCAAGACGTTATATAATTCTTTAGTAGAACTAACGTAAACTTTTGACAGGCCTTTAACATGAATGCCATTAATTGGATCTTCTTGGATTGACAAATTAGTGGACTTTGTATTTAATAAATCTTTAATTTGTTCCAAATAAATCTCCATATAAGAAGCACTTAAAGTATATTCAGTATCAATATCAGCTTTAGAGATTCTTTCAAAAATAACATCTGTTATTCTGGGTATTAAACCTTTCAATTCATTATCATTAATATTTGAACCTATCATTGTATAAGATTTACCTGAACCAGTTTGACCATAAGCCAAAACTGTACCATTATAACCTTCAAATAAATCATCAACTGTTTTATTAACAGAATAGTGAAAGATATCTTGTTGTGAACATTCTGGATTAAATATTTTATCAAATGTATAAGTTTCATCCTTGCAAATCAAAGATTTATCATCTAAAAATTTAATACATTGATTGTTATTAGTTTTAGATTTTTCTAATTCATTTTCAGGCCTAAACCTTGCAATGACTTTAATAGCATTAACATCATTTATCTGTTTCTTACCTGATGGAGTACCTGATGGAGTCCCAGGAGATTTTAACTGTAAAGATCTTATTGGTGAAGCTAAAGATGCAGGCACAGCAGGTGATACTCTTCTTGAACCTGGTAAACGAAGTCCCAGGGTAGCCCCAGAACTCGAAACAACTGGGGTCATCACTGTCCTCTTTTCATTAGGCGTCTGAGGCCTTGATTTTTGCTTCTGAGGCGTCATTTGTGACATTTTTTGCCTTTAAAAAGAAAAAGGTTTAATGAAAGCAAAAAATTCATTGTTCATTATTTTTTTCCGAATAGATTTAGTGACACAAAAACTACAAATATTTCTTTCTAATTAATTTCTATATATTCATTTCACGTCAACGTGGTAAATGACGAATGGTTCATATTCTGTATCGACAAGAGCAGCATATTCGTTTAATGAATTATCTTTTTGAATTTTACCTTTTTTATCAACGTCAAATGCATTTCCTCCTAAATAACCAAATTCATGAATTAATTCCTTCTTACCAACTTCTAAAGCTTTATAACTTGGTAATCTTATTAAAGAAACTTGGAAATCTGGTGGTAAACCGTATCTTAAAACACTCTCAACGAATACTCTAATCATTTTTAAATGGAACCAATCAGAAACTATATCAGAATATGCTGTTCTTGCGAGTCTTATTAATTCTGATTTGAGTCTGTTTTCAGTTTGTGCAGCAACTTCATGTTCTTTTCTTTGTTCATTTAATAATTCTTCAGAATAAATAAAGTCTCTAGGAATAAATTTATGTTCTCTTAAAGCATGGTTATAATCTGGAACGTACTTCTTGAATAAAGTGACGTTGTATAAATAATAATCATCATCTGAGTCGATTATATTAGCAGATCTTGGAACAACCATTTGAGTCAATTGTTCATATGAAGTTAGAAAATCCTTTTGTAAATTTTTTGGAACTGCAACTAAAACGGTTTGTAAATGTTCAGAATTCAAGACAAAATCAGATGGTTTAACAATATCGTGTAAAGATCTGACTGATAAGTCACCAGTTTGTTTTCTTTCAGCTGCTGCTAAATTTGATTTAGCAGTATTATAATTATTAAATGAATTCTTAACATCAGAATCCAATTGGAAAGCTTCTGAAGAAATTAATTCAATTAATTCTTTAATTGGTTTATCAGCTCTAAATTTATTGGATTTCCATTGAAAATGCTCAATTGTATCAGTAACGTATTTATCATCCACTTTTTTGGATGCATTGACTAAAGGTAAATTGTTATCGTATAAATTGGATAAGATTTCAATAACTTTTGTAACTGAGCCTGCCAGTTGGTCATCAATTTTATTCAATTCTTCACTTTGAGCAACTAATGAGTCCAATGTACCTATTTTAAAATTTGGTATTGAAAGTTTATTAACGACTGATTTTCCTTCTAAAAGTCTTGTTGTTAACCATTCAAAAGAATCATGAACATTAGCAGATTCAGGACTTGCATTCGAAGGCAAAGACAACAAAATGTAATGACAAACTGATTCTGCCATCTCTTGAAATAATAATATAACTTAATAAAAATTTGGTTGTTTTTTCCCTTAAAATTCAAATTCGACCAGAAAATTCACCCGGAATTCAAGATTACATAATATTCACGTGATTCGATGGGCAAAAAATTTTTTTCTTCTTCTTTTAATAAAAGTGAAAAATTTAATTAATAAAGAAACTTTTAATAAAATTCAAATGAGTTCAGCTTTAGAGGAACGTTTGAAGAGCAATTCTTCAGCATTTGATGGGCTTCTCTCACTGATCCCAGCAAAATATTATTATGATGATGATACACAGGATCAATGGCAAGCTAAAAAGAAATCAAAAGAAGAGACTAAACAGATTAAAAGAGCTAAATTAGATCCAAATGAAACTTCTGATAAAATTTCTACAGCAGCTCAAGTATTATCAAAAAAGGCTAAAGTTGCTAAACCTGTTGTGATACCTGGTAAAAAAGAGGTTAAAGGTCAACAACAACCACAACCCCAACCACAAGATGATGCATCTGATGAGGAAAATATTAATATTGTTTTTGATGATGAAGGTAATGAAATTGAATTAAATAAAAAAAGAGAAGTTAAAGAGATAACTAAAAAGGATAAATCACCTGAAGAAGTAGCAAATGATAAAAAGAAGAAAGCAGAATCAATTAATCAATTAAGAGAAAAATTGGCTGCTAAAATCAATACATTAAAAGAAAAACGTAAAGCACCAGGTGTTAAAGTTAATGGAGTTAGTTCTTCTAGAGAAACAATTTTAGCAGAACGTCGTAGAAAAGCTGAATTGAAAGCTGAAAAGAAGAGAAAATTAGCTGAATTGGAAAAAGATGATGAGGATGAAGAAGAAGAAGATAGTGAAAGTGAAGATAGTGAAGATGAATTTAATGAAACTGCAGATAATGTATTATATCAAAACATTCAATTTGATGACAACACTAAAACAACCTCAGATTTAACAAATATTAGAAAATTTGGTAAAAAGAAAGGTCCATCCAATAAAGATATTAAAGGGCATTTGAAATTATTAGAATTGAAGAAAGAAAAACAATTATCTTTTGATTCTGATAAATTGAAAAAACTTGAAGAAAAAGAAAAATGGAATAGATCTTTATTACAAGCTGAAGGTATTAAAATTAAAGATGATGAAAAATTATTGAAAAAAGCATTGAAAAGAAAAGAAGCACAAAAGAGAAAGTCTGAAATTCAATGGCAAGAACGCAAAGATCATGTTCAAAACATGATTAGTGCAAAACAAAAGAGAAGAGAAGAAAATTTACAAATTAGAAAAGATAATAAAGGTATTAAACGTAAAAATCAAACAAAACAAAAAAGAAAATTTAAATCTTCAATCGCTCCAAAAAGAGCAGGGTTTGAAGGTAAAATGAAAAGAAAATAGATATAATCGGTAATTTTCAATTGTAGTTTTAATCGTTCTTGGAATTAAAGTCTTGTTTTCTGTGTCACTGTGAATTCTTTGAAAGAAGCTTAAAATATATCCTATTAATGGTCCGGACGTTTATAGAAATTTATAACACAATCATATTGGAACAATATGGAAGAAAAAGATTGGATAAATCTTTTTTTATTATCATCAAATTTGGTCCAATTTTTTACCACTTTTTATAATATAAGAAATAAATGTAGCATCAAAACAATATATATAGTGCATGATTTATTTTTAACGGTGAAAAAAAAGAAGTAGTACTAAATATCACAGGAGACCTAAATGATCATTAGTTGATCAAAATATCGACACATAACTGCAAAAACTTGAATTATATCACAATAAATAGATGTGCCCTTTTCAATTATGAGCACCGGTGCGATGAGCTGAAAAGTTTTGACTTTAATTAAATTTTAATTCTTTTAAATGCTTCAAGTGGCTAAACATTTGACCAAGTCTAGATCGCTTGTAAGTTCACTGGTATTCAGACGAGGTGCTAGAACTAGATCTCAGCCAGTTATCAAGCAAAAACCGGTTAATCCTGAAGTAATTAAACTTAATGAAGAATATCAAAATAATCTTAAAACTGAATTTGCAAAAAGAGGTTTGGAAAAATTAAACGTTGATAAAGATTTATTCTTTTTTGATATTCTAAATACTTCAAAGCCTGGTAGTTTTACAGATAAAAGATTCAAAAACGGTAAACTCGAGTTTGCAAAATTAGAAAATGACGATGATAAAATTAAATATTTAACAGAATTTTTAATTAACGAAATTAAATATGAAATTTTTGAGTTCGATCAATATCAAAATGATATGCAAATCAATGAGAATGAAAATTTGGATTTTGAAAAATTAACTGAGTTTGAATTCAAGCAATTATTTATAAATTCAAATGATGATAAAGAATATTTAAAATTTAAAATTTTAACTGAGATAATGTCAAATTTATTAAATAAAAGGGGTGGTTTACTAATTATATCACCTGAAGTTTTAGTTGAGATTTTCAAATTATCTCAATTTATTATAGATAACGAAGAATTGAAGTTAAAAATTAGATATCTATCTGGTAAATTAATTTATAATTTAAAAAAGTTTGAATTCGATTATTTGAGTGAATCTCAATTTATTGAATCTTTAATCTTAAATAAAGAATACCTATATGCAAAAGAGTTATTAAATAAAAGAAAAATAGATCAAAGATTTTGGATTGAATTAAAGATCGTCAACGAATTAGAATTGAATAATTTAAAAGTTGCAGAAGATTTAGTGCTTTCTATTTATAATCAATCTAATTCAAAATATTTAGATTTAAGAATTTTTGAATTATTTATTGATAAATATAGTGAAACCAATGACTTTGAAAATCTAAACAGATGGATCAGTAATTATAAAGATTTAATCATTAAAAACAATGGATTCAATAATGAAACTGATGATACACCAATGTTTAATCTTGAAGAAGATGAAGTTTTGAAACTTTTAAATGAAGAAAAATTACCAACAAATTTAAATTTTTTGAAAATAATTGAAATTTTAATTAAAGATTTGAATGAGGAGAACGTTGAACTGATTTCAGGTTTACTTAAATTTTATTTAAATTATGAAGATTCCAATGATTTGATTGATTTATTGAATACTTATAAATATTCAATAATAACAAAATTAATACCAAATATTCCAGAAAATGATGAATTAAATGAATTTTTTAAAAATTATTTCCGTCAATTAAACTTAAAATCAAATGATTTAGATACTTTCAAAATATTAAGCAATAATAAGAATAAAAAGAATAAAAATTTAAAGAAAATATTGAACGAAATTGAAAAAATTATTGAATTAGAGGGGAAATTATCATCAAGTGTAACTTATTATTTATTGCAATCATTCTTAAGAAATGGTAAAATCGAAGAAAGTTTTGAAATATTGAAAAAAATGGAAAAAGTTACAGATCAAGATGATGAAATTTTACCGAAAATTGAATCAAAACATTATTTACCATTTTTATCATATTATGGGAAATTAGGTAATTATCAAGAATTTAGATCAATTTTAAATAAATTTGGGGATGAAAGCCCTGATTTTAAATTAAACCCAATCATTTTAACGCAGATTTTAAACAGTTTGAATAAAATGAAGAAATACTCAGATTTGATTGAATTAATTAATAAGATTTTGATTGAAAATATTCATGAAATGGATAAAAATTATGTTAAATCATCAAAATTCAATGAAAGAAAATTCTATTCCACAATTTGGAAGTGTATTAAAGATACATTACTTTTTATTAAACAAACTCCAAAAGCAAATGATATTAATTCAAAAAGAGTAAATAATTTGATAAATAATTTCCCAAATTTGAGATTATTATTTATGAGAATGATCTATAATAATGTTCTACCAAACTCAGATGATTATTATCTGATTTTTTCAAGTTTTTTTTTGAATAGAGAAAAATATTCAAATCTCTGTGTTTTAAAATATTATAATGAAAAGCATAATTTAAAATTAACTAACCAAATAATTAAAATATTTAATAGATACAATTTAAATATCATGGATGATGAAATCAATGTTAATTATGATCCAAATCAATCAAAGATTTTGAATGAATTACATTTAAAACCAAAAATTGGTTCAAATTTAGATCCATTTGCTGAACCAGTTCAACAAGAGTTAAAATTCGATTTAAGTGATGAAACTGAAGCATCAAGAGAAAGACAAAAAGAAACTCAAGATTCTAATTATCAATACTTTTTAACGATAAAGTCAATCATTAAACAAAATAAGAAATTCGATTTGAAATACTCAACTAAAGTTTTCAATGATTTTGAATTATTACCACCAAATCAATCAGATTTAATTGAATTATATAAAAAATATAATGATGTATATAAAACATAATGAATGAATGAAGCATTACTACATAAAATATCACATTAAAACGTTAAATTATCACTTACTCCTTATCATTAGTACTTTCTCTTTCTAAACCACTGCTAACACTCAATCTTCTACCTGCAGCAGTTCCCGAGCTACTAACACTTCCTCTGTTGATTCTTAATATCTCACCAGGCGTTAGATGTCTGTTACTAAGACCTTCTGAACCTGAATCTGTTTTTAAACCAGCTTTATTTAAAGCATAATCTCCTGAGTCGAAAAATTTTCTATCTGAAGTATTCAATTTACTATTCAAGATTTGTTGACGTGTAGGAAGTTTACCGTAAAGTTTATATAATTTTTGCTCTTGAGGACTCAATTTGCTCAAATCAATTTCTTCTGACATTTTCTTTGTTGTTTAAAGAAGTCAGAAGTTTTAAGAAATTTTAGAAATTCAAGAGAATTTCGCGAACTTTCCCGGAGTTTCGGAAATATTTTTTTTTGTGTCAAAAATTGTTTATTTTTATATTCCTTTTTGTTATTTCAAGAAGTTCATATTTTATGTTTGATCATTAAGAATTGAATAAATTATTGTGAAAAATATAATTATTTAAGATTAAAAGTTAAATTAAATAGTTTTTGAAATCTATTGTTGATTGAATTTCCGTTAAAAATGAACTGTTGGAATTAATTTTGTGCTAGAGGAGGAAATTTCCTTTAATCTGAATTGGAGATTCAAAATTATTTGTAATTTTTGATAATTTCGAGAGATTTATTGTAAGAATAAATAAGTGTTTTTATGATCCTACGCATCACAATTTAAAGACTTTTTAAATCTTGAAATTAATTATTAGTCACGTTCTGCTTTAAACTAGAACCTTTAGTAATATGTACATGAAGGATATAGTTTTAAATTGTAAATTAATTTTCTTTAATAACTGTAAATAAAAGGATCTGAGCGATTCAATTTTTCAATCCATTAATCCAGATTTGACTGAATTTAAATAAGTTTAAATAGATTTTATCTAAGAGATTAAGTCAACAGTTGCTCCAAATAGCTAAGTTGAATACTTGATTTGACAATTATTGAAATTCTAAACCTGTAATTTGTCACAGTAAAATTAAACAATTTTGAATTACCGGTAATTATCTTAGTAAAAAGGTCATTTCTATAAAGATATCCCTTCAAAATTCTTAGAGTATGATTTCATAATATTAATAATCGAAAACATTTAGTAAAAATCCAATCTTGGACCAGACCAATTATGCTACAAAAAATAAAATAAAAAATCGTTAATTATTCATTAAATATTCATCTCTTTTCTTAATTGAATAATGATCTACCAACTTTACCAAATAATAAACCACCGAACCATAAATAATCAACGATTAAAAAGATTTCATTGTAGTTCAAATCAAATAAAATTGCATTGTTTAATAATAAACCAAGCACAGACAATGCTAAAGAATAACTTAAAATTAATAAAGTTGAATCAATAAAAGCCCATAAACCCAAATTTAAAAACAACCAAATAATTGAAATTTGATTGATTGAAATCCAATCAATTTTTTTAATTGCAAATAATATCCCTAAAATTGCAACCAAAGGTCTAATTATAGTTGATAAATTATCATTATCTTTACGATTTGATAATAAATCAATTATTGGAATTATTAAGCCCAAGAAAACACCAATATATGAATGAATTAAATAATTATTTAGTGAAGAATCTAAATTTAGATAATAACTGAAATGATTGAACTTTAAATTGTAAGAATTGAATAAATGTAAGTATAATTGATTGTATAAATTACCTAATAAAGATAAAATGATTAATGAAGAGAGAATTTTAAACAAAATTGAAATTAATGATGTCTTTTTAACGATTTTTTTTTCAATTATTAAAGTCTCTGATTTAGTTAAATTTGATTGTAAATCCCTGTAAATTTCATCAACCGAAGTATTTAAATCATCATTCTCATAGATTTCGTACAATGACGACTTTTCTTCAGATTGTGACATTTTTGATTTAAAAAATTGTTGTTGAGAGAAATTTTTTTCTCGGTGAATAATTTTATAAAATCATTTTTACAACATTTCTGTTTATAGAACTATATTTATTTCTGTTTATATTTATGTTTAAGCCTTTATTCAATTGTTTATTTATGAATTCCATGTTTTCAATCTTTTTTTTCTTTTGTTAATAAGTCTTCTACAAGTTCAGTTATGAATTCCACGATCAAAACGACTAAAATTCCAACAACTGAGACACCACCAAAGATAATAATTCTTTGGGTAGATTCCACGTTCAAGAAAGGATATGGATACTCAGTTAATGGATCAATTATTTTTGCTTTTGAGACCAAAGTTTCTAAAATGTTCCAATAAGCAAAAGATAAAATTAAAACGATTATAAAGATTGATAACATACTCTTTTTAGGTTGTTTCTTTTTCAATAAGATTATATTGATGGATAAGATAATTAATGGACATAAATGAATTGTAAGATCTAATGATAATGGGATGAATTTTTCTGGTGATAATTTATCAACGTTAACAATTAAATGAATTAAAAACAATTTCAAAGTCCAATAAATTGCAGAAACTATGAATTCTAAAACAAATGAAATCAATAAGAAATAATTTGCAATTAAATTTGGGATTAAATTCAAAATTGATAAAACTTCAATAGTTAATGAAATTATTGTAAAGGCTAATGATAAATTTGTTAAGAACTGGAAATGACCAGCTTGTTTCAAATGATCAGGTAAAGGTCTTGAAAGTAATAATCTGAGCCCATTTGAAAGAAACAAGACCGAAATGGTGTTGAATAAAAGATAACTTGATTTATGGATTCGTAACATTAAGGATCGGAGACTATTAGAAAATATTTATTGAAATATTAAATGCTCTTAATAAAGTTATACATGAAATAACTGATAATTCCTCCAAATAAACAACTACTAATTATAATTAATAAAACACCAAACAAACTTTTCGGTATTAAATCAAGAATCAAATCTTCTGTTAATATAATAACTTCCGTATTATTAAATTTATCATAAATTGAATTAATTTGTAAATCTAAATAAATATCATCTTGTATTTTCAATAATTTAAAAGTTTCTAATTCAATTGGGTCTAATGAAGACCAACTAACTCTTGAATTATAAGATGAAGATAAATCAAATCCTTGAATATGAATTAAATTTGATTGAGAAGCATTAAAATGTAGTTCTTTATTGATTGTTAATTCAATTGGATTAATGATTGGTATTGATGACTTATCAATTGAAGAGAATGGAGGAACGTAAAAGATCGATTCTTCAACAGAAAGAAGACTTGCAATAAAGGCTAAAAGAAGCATAAAGGAGGAAAACCCGAAGATTAATATTATTAATTATTTCTTTAATTAATTAATTTAATTAATTTGATTAATTTTAATTATTTACTCAAATGACAAGAAGACTCTCAAGAAGAAATATAGTAGAATCTTTAATAATCAGTTGGCTATTTCCACTGGTAATAACAAGGCTTGTGTCGAGACTATTATCAATATCTACTTATTCACCAAGTTTTAAAGATGACATTCAACTATTTATATCAACACCAATAAATAATTTAAATCAATTAAATTCTACATTATTTATAAAAATAGAACAATTAATTAAAATAGAAACTGATTATCATTTAATTAAATTTCCTGATTGGTTAATAAAATCTTTGACGGTATTTCTTGTCACTTCATATGCCTCATTTAAATCTATTTATTTTACTTTTGCAATGATATTTACTCTATTATGTTTTACATTAACAATGAAAAGAAAATTAGGAGGGTTTAATGCTTTAATTACTGCAATAATTGGACAATAAATATATATTTATACTTTCGGGGCTTCGTAATTTTCTTTGGTTTTATTTTGATTGCTAAAAAATTCTTTCTTTTCTTTATAAACATTAAAATGAAGATAAAATTATTAATTTTATTAGCATTTTTCTCGATTGTTCAATCATTTGAAATACAGCAGATTTTGAATTATTTCAATCCAAATTATTATTTAAATAATCAAAGTGATTGGTTATTAGATTTAGACCAATATAAAAATTTTAAAATTATAAGGATTAATTTGAAAAATCAAGATATTAATTATATTAAAAGTTTAAATTATCCAGTTTGGGAATCTAACTCAAAATTCATCGATCTTAAAATACATGAGGATGAATTATCTAATTTAAATTGTGAATATCAAGTGATTATTGACGATTTACCTCAAACAATTTATGAAACTTATCCAAATATATATAACGATGAATTGGAGCAATATTTAAATAACGATGTTTTTAACATTAATGAAATTAGTAAATTACAATCCCTTGATAACACAACAATAGATACTTTAACAGATTTGTTTTTCAAAGAATATAGACCTTTAAATACAATTTATTCTTGGTTGGATTTAATTCAAGAGTCTTATCCAGATTTAGTCAACATCGAATGGCTAGGAACTACTTATGAAGGTAGAGATATTAAAGCTATTCATTTAAGTTCTCCATTAGGTTTAAATCCTAAAAAGAAGACAATTGTGATAACAAGTGGAGTTCATGCTAGAGAATGGGTTAGTGTATCAACATCTTTATTTATCATTTCAAATTTATTAGCAAGATACAACTCCAATAAATTTTATAAGAAAGAAACATTTTTTTTAAACTATTTGGATTTCTTAATCATACCAGTCTTCAATCCAGATGGTTATGATTATACTTGGAACTCTGATAGATTATGGAGAAAAAACAGACAAGAAACTTATTTACCAAGATGTTTCGGTATTGACATTGATCACTCTTTTGGTTATCATTGGCAAAAATCTGAAGATTTCCCTTGTGGTGAAAGTTATAGTGGAGAAATTGAATTTGAAGCAATTGAAGCCCAAAATATAAACAATTATATCAATATCACGAAAAATGAACATGATATCTATGGTTATATTGACTTACATTCTTATACTCAGAAAGTACTATATCCATACGCTTATTCATGTACTGATGAACCAAGAGATGCTGAAAATTTAATAGAATTAGCTTACGGTATCCAGAAAAAAATCAGATTGACAAAAGGTAAGATTTATGAAGTCTTACCAGCTTGTGAAGATCGAGGAGTAGATTGGCTACCTGGTTTAGGTGCAGGTTCATCTTTAGATTATATGTATCATAATAGAGCTCATTGGGCTTTCCAATTAAAATTAAGAGACACCGGGTCTCATGGATTCTTATTACCTTCAAGTTATATCACGCCTGTTGGTAAGGAGATTTATAACGCAATTAAATACTTTTGCGAGTTTATATTGAACCCTGAATTATAATATATCATTTATTAGTTATTTAAATCTGTTCAATCTTCTCTCTTGTATTTCTTCTATTTTTAGTTGGATTATCTGCCGATGAACATACAAAGTACGAATAGGTAATCATTTATTCTATTGGTAAACAATATTGATAATCTAAAGTATCCCATACAGATAAAGATTAAGAAGTAACATTACTACCTTATTTCATTTCACCAGAGTTCTGATGCCAGAACTCATAACTATTTTTTTCGGTTTTAATGGAATTCAAAAGAATTTATAAAGTTATTTATTAACAATGAGAATTCAATCAATTTTAACAGTTTTATCACTATTTACCTTTGTTTTAGCACGTAAGTGTAATCGTTATTATATATTGGTCCTATACTGACTTTCTAGATTCCTATATCTTGGTTTTTGA